>JAQJVL010000119.1:1368433-1458433 GCA_035578905.1 Stictocephala bisonia | reverse complement strand
CTAATTAACTGGCTTTAATACATTTTCCTGGAAAGCGAAACATCATATTTTCTTTTTCATAAAAGAGAAAGTAAAACTTCTGTAACTTTAGTGAGGAAGTTTCCTTAAATGACCCGGTGTAAAAGCGCCATTTTTCATCCCTCTCCAGAGTTTTAGAAGCAGTGTCCAATTCACCCTCCAAAGTCACGGAATAAGCTGTTTTTTGTTTTACAAGTTTTATCACTGAGTCTTTTAGGCTGAATTATAAATGTGCTTAGCTAAAACATGAAACAATCATTTGGGACTTTATAGTCAGTATTTTAACTATCTTAATATGTGAAATCCGAATACGGTGTACTGACATCACGAAATATCCGGAGCCGGGAAAAGCATGATAAAAAAGCTTAACTAATTTGGTTTTCATTGTGAAATGTTTATGGTAATTTCTCTAACATGATTGCACTATTACTTTGCATCCCCACGAAGTAGGTTTATTAGGGTGTTTAACTATACAACTTAGTTATCTTGGAGGAGGGGAGCGGGCTGAGCTTTTATATTGACGAGATGGTTTAGAGAGATTCAAGGAAGGGATGGTAAGCAAGCGTAGAGAACCAACCCGTAGTAAAGTAATTACTTGATATTTAATCGATCCATTTCTACAATACTAGATCTACAGAAAGTTCTGTCTTTAAAATGGTAAATGCATCTCGATTTCCATCATGATGAATCCAAGGTGGGCGAGTGGGCAAATAGTATACGTGTGAGGGTGGGCGGTGATATGACCTTCAGTTACATTTCTAAATTGTACGAGGCTGTCCAGCAATCTGGAAACAAATATGAAAAAACCTCTACATACTTATTTTTAAAATATTTTTAATTACAAATTGTAAACAAACAAAACAACTGTTTTCAAAGAGTGAATAGTAAATAATACGACTCTTAAGGAAATTAAAAATAAGACTTTGTATGTAGATATGTCACTAAAAGATTTAAAATTACATTGTCTTAACTATTGATTGAAATATAATTTTCAATTAGTTCACAGCATTGGAATGTTGATTCAAGCCAACTGTAAAATAGGACAGCCTCGTTAGCAATGCATTGTTTACAATAAATCACATGTGTTACCTTACTTGTGTTTACAGTAATTTAATGATGTTCGGTTGTTTCACAGCGGCGCCGATATGGAACAATGTTCTGGCGACTCAGCCGTGAAACCTTGAGTGATAACAGAACGTCTCAAGTGCTATCAGAAACATTGTTATCAGAATTCAATTAAAACAGTAAACTGTATTTTAAGTACCAGCTGTTTTATAAAACATAAGTTATTTTTCACTACACTACTATGAGTTTAGCTGTTTTCGTTATGTGTTTACAGCCTGCGAAACATCATATTTTCAACAGCTGTCTATTGTTTACTACCGAAAGTAACTTTGTTTACAACCGAAAATTTTCCACAGTCAACAACAGCTGTTTTTATTCCGTAGTGTAGTGAAAAGTATCGTTCAAAACTCGAGTGAAAGTGTTTTGTATGTTCTCGACCATTCGAAGTGCTCGACAAGTCTCGCACTTCAAACATATGGTCTCGAACATGCAAAACCCCACTTTCCACTCTTGTTATGAAATATACTATTTAAAACTGTCTTTGCATTGGATTTTCTCTTTTGCAAACACACAAAAAACTGGTATCTCAAATGGCTGCCGATCTGAAAAGAAAACTTAAATAGGTAAGTTTTAATAGGAATACAGAAATTATATGTGCAATTTGTCTCGTTAGGAAACAAAATTCTGTTAGTATAAAAATGAGAATGTTTTGCAGAATGTCAGAGCGTTTTAAAATAATGTTTAACTTTTTTTTAATGTCATCGACCACACATTCTATGGAAGGTTAAAATTGCTTTTAAGAGGAGTTGGAAACAATATCGAATGATTTACTAACTTTCCATATTTTATTCACTACAATTTTTCTGAATCGCACGATAGTATAAAGCACTCTAATAGCGTAGAAAATAAATTTAAAATGAGGTCAACAAAAAACATTAAAATATTTGATAAAACCAGCTCAATTTTCCGTGTAAAACAACAGAAGTCGCATATTTTACCGGCATTTACCAACTTGACATGAGCGCCTTAGTGGCATTTAAGTGAAGCTCCGAGCACCGCGTTTGGCATACGATAGACAATCCATACTTGTTGAGGGTTCAAACAATAATATTGTACAAAGAACAATATACTATATAACTAGTGCGGTAAGAAAATCTATACACAATAGGAAACAAAAATGTAAAAGATAGTGTAAATAAGAAAGTTCACACGATCATAACATGCCTACTCAAACAAGTAGTTTATAAAACATGGGCTGAAACGTGACAACAATGTCAGACTGAAGGCGTTGCTATGTGCGTAGCTGGCTTACATCGTCACGCCATTGGTTGTGGCATTACCAGACTCCTCGTAGTTTCAGAATTTGCTGAAGAGCGCTCTAAAATCAAGTCGGGACATTCAACAAATAAATAATATACATATAATGTGGGAAGAAACCAGGTCAAGGTATGACCATTTGGTTGAAACTTGTTTCTTTGCGAAATCATTTCCGTGTTTGGGAACAGGTTGTGGCACTCTAGTAGGCACAATTACCTCAGTCAGTCTTCCTCCCTGGATCGTCTTTGACCATACAACGTCGTTGAAACTCGACTCCCCCCCCCAGACTGAACGACCTGCGTTACTGACAACACTTGAACTGAAGGGTTATAACTTCGGCCAACCTGGAATACGTATTGATAAAGTGTTACATCCAAATGTGGATGTCCCAGACCTAAACATACCGTATTAAATGATCGCAAATCACCTTCGTGGCAAGACAGAGAGAGCACTTAAGATTATATTTAGAAAATGTATTTAGAGTAAAGAAGGACTCTTTTTTCGCACCATAGTTCATGTGACTGTTTCCTTTCAAGATTCCCTCTCGGTAGCATGAGCGTCGATGATTTGTCGCATGTAGATATGATCGCGTTTTGTACACGAAAAATCAACATCAACAATAAGTACAAAATTGTCAGTGTACTTTTTTCATCGTTCATACCTAATTTTATCACAGCAGTAAACCTACCTTGACAATTAATTGTTTAATAAAATGTTTATCAACATTTTTTATAGCTCCCAATTACTGTATTAGGGGTACTTATTTGTATTTGTACTAACATTTATAAACGAAATCATGGTATCTTTTAATTTGTATTGTTAGAATTACAGCAAAATAAGGGGAAAAGAAGTCGATAGTTCGAATTAAAACAGCAAAGAACTAAAATTTGTAATCTTTTGTAAGTTTTGTAAAAATGAACTAACATTACATGTTTTCTATTACCCTTGACTTCATTACCCACTCACATCTGATGTTTGCTGGATCGAACTGTACAGGAGCAATGAGAAAAAAGGAACAGAGGTCACTTTCTTATTGCCGCAGCTGACGCCTCAGTTGCAGTTATAGATACATCAGAACTAATTTAAATCTTTACAAACCTGTAGTAATAAACACTACATTTATACGAGAGAAAGAGAGAGAGAGGAAGGTCTCAAGTGAGGTAGAACGATAGCAACGTTCTAAAAGCTCTCCGCCGCAATCCGTTGCCACGGAACAGAACGAAAACCCAATCCTACCTCTGCCTTTGTAGCAAAAGCAATTTCCTCTTACAAATCTGATTGCATTCACTTCTATGAAGGGAAGGCATCAAAGGGTAATTTTTTCACACCTAATATTCCTTTTTAACCTCTTCAAGTTGAAACTGCAAGGATCATTGTGATATAGCAATTACTGAAGGAAGATTACATAACAAAATATGTTCAGTTTATTTTTTTTTTTAATAACTATCAAGTTGGAAAAATAAAATAAATCAGTAAAAATTAAAAAGCAAATAAATGTGTCAAAGCTGGACTTAAAAATGATATTTAATAGTTGTAAAATACAATCAATTACTGGAAAGCGATGGTTATTATTTTTCCAGGTGTATATACAATGAATATGTATTTGTTGTCAAAATATAGAAAATAAATAAATTCTCATTCTTATGTACCAGTAGCCTAACACATGGGCGGGTCATGTGCGTGAAGTTCATACCAACTGTCTCAAGAGGGGATTCGATCCTTGGAAGAACAACTGCCAACCTTAGCAAATGAACTACAAGCAGGCAACTATGTTACTGATTTTTATATGTTAAGGAAATTTTCCTCTATGTGTTAAACAACGTGAAATTAAATTTTAATGTTGGTAAATTATTATCATGTATTAATTCTTATTCTGAGATATGAGATTCCGACACAACTTTATGTGTATTTTAAGACTGTGTAGTTTGGTTACAGAATTCGACTATTTGCTCAGAAATGACTATTTGTTAATATACCTATATCCAGTGCAACGAAGAGTGTGGAGGGTGTGTGTGTATATATTTTTCTTACTTCTGTCATTTATTTAATTTACGACATGCAGTCAAGAAAGTGGTGTATGTATTTTGAACTTCGTTGGGGGGGGGGGGATACTCACGGGGATTTAGCGGCAAAAAGACCAATCAGACACATCATTATAAAGTCATAGGAAAATGACAGAGTATATAATCATACAAAAGGTTTATCTGTACTCTGTGGGGGAAAGTCTATATAAATTCCAAACACCAATACATTTAATCGTCAATACTTGAGGGCACTAAAAAATAAATTGTGTCTAGACTTTAAATTTAGCTTTTTACCTAAACTGTATTGAGTTGTTTTTTACCTTTATTTTACCAAAACATCCATTTGAAGACAATACGACAAAAATCTTTAGTCTAAAATTTGCTTTTGCCAGATTGAAATAAATTAGAGGTGTCCATATTTATACGTAAAATGTATATTAAACTACAGTACCACATCGTTCCTTAGAGGGACCAAGCTCACAAAGTTTCTTAACACTACCCTCCTAAGTATTTACGCAGAGTCTAAACTAATAAACTCATCTTTTGACGTCAAACGAATTTTTCTTTCTCATACACTCACCTTCATCGTAAGGACTTTGTATATTTAATAAATTTAACTAAGATTTTTAATAGTTTTTAATTAGCATAATACGTGTTGGTACATACACAGTACAAGTAAACGTCACACAACACAAATTTATTACAATATAAGCACAGAATGCACAAATATATTACAATACAAGTTCAAATTGCACAAATATTATGGTGATCGATTTCGGTAAACCACGCTCACCTTTCAGACCAGAGGGATTCACAAAAGAAACATATTTGTGCATTCTGTGCTTAAATTGTAATACATTTGTGTTGTGTGACGTTTACTTGTACTGTAAGATTATTATTAAGCTATTAAATTTTACTAACGCCTTCATATGAATGTAGAAATAGAGTAGAAAAATAAACAAGAATATTGATGGATCTTGTCAGGAAACAAGATCAAGAAAGACGAGTAAAGATAACCCATAAGGTGGTGATATAAGTTTTCGGTGAGTTAATTATTTCCTAATTTCACAGTCAAAATTAGTTAATTTACCTTCCCTTGAGAGAGGAAAAATAAAAGAAAATTGTTAACCACAACATTAGAACTTGTGGCCTTATGAAGTGATCAATTTAGCTATTTTAAATCAACTAGAAGACAAACCCATTCAAAGTACAAATTTAATTTCTATAACTATGTTTTTACACATAATGGAAGGGATTAAGAGGTTTTTCATTTATGAAATGTAATAATATTTATAATCTAAAAGTAAAAATTACATTTTTTACCTTTAAAATTTTAAATACTATTACATTTTATAAAATGAAAAATATCTTAATCTCTTCAGTTATGTATAAATACGTAGTTATAAAAATAAGTTCTAATGTAGTGGATAAAAAAGTTTTATTTTTATTTTTCCTTTCTCAAGAAAAGGTACATTAACTTATTTTGACTATGAATTTTGGAAATAATTAATTCACCGAAAATCGATTGCACCACTATGAACATTTTAAACAGTTTAAATGTTTTTAGCAAACCCATATTTTAACGACAGAATTGTTTATTGAGATTATCCAATAAACACTAAGAGAATCATTAAAAAATCTTTATTGTCCAGGATTTCGGTTCTGTTTGCAAAGGATTATAAAAGCACGTTTATATATAACGTGCGTATCTGACTATTGTTGACTGTATATGAACAATAGCGAGTTGTCATATTAAGTTCTTATCTGACACAAATCATACGGAGTCGTATGTATTGGAAGGTGACAAGACATATCTGTAACGAATTCAACAGAAGGAGGGGTAATGCTGCACAGAGAGGGGGGGGGGAATAACTGTGTAAATGTAGCAGACGGTCAGACCACGATAGGCCACGGTTCATCGGTTCTTGGACCGCTAATGGGTCAAGGGCCTGAACTCCATTCCACACAAGTCTGCTACAGTCGGGGACAACACGTCTTGGCTTGGTCGATCGCATGGGTGGACTTGCTACGTCACAACTCAATTCCATTCCACATACAAGTCTGCTATAGTCGGGGACAACACGTCTTGGCTTGGTCGATCGCATGGGTGGGCTTACTACATCACACCTCAATTCCATTCCACATACAAGTCTGCTACAGTCAGGGACAACACGTCTTGGCTTGGTCGATCGAATAGGTGGGCTTGCTACGTCACACCTGAACTCCATTCCACACATAAGTTTGCTACAGTCAGGGATAACACGTCTTGGCTTGGTCGATCGCATGGGTGGGCTTACTACATCACACCTCAATTCCATTCCACATACAAGTCTGCTATAGTCGGGGACAACACGTCTTGGCTTGGTCGATCGCATGGGTGGGCTTACTACATCACACCTCAATTCCATTCCACATACAAGTCTGCTACAGTCAGGGACAACACGTCTTGGCTTGGTCGATCGAATAGGTGGGCTTGCTACGTCACACCTGAACTCCATTCCACACATAAGTTTGCTACAGTCAGGGATAACACGTCTTGGCTTGGTCGATCGCATGGGTGGGCTTACTACATCACACCTCAATTCCATTCCACATACAAGTCTGCTACAGTCAGGGACAACACGTCTTGGCTTGGTCGATCGAATAGGTGGGCTTGCTACGTCACACCTGAACTCCATTCCACACATAAGTCTGCTACAGTCTGGGACAACACGTCTTGGCTCGGTCGATCGAATGGACTTCCTACGTCACACCTGAACTCCATTCCACACATAAGTCTGCTACAGTCAGGGACAACACGTCTTGGCTCGGTCGATCGAATGGACTTCCTACGTCACACCTGAACTCCATTCCACACATAAGTTTGCTACAGTCAGGGATAACACGTCTTGGCTCGGTCGATCGAATGGACTTGCTACGTCACACCTGAACTACATTCCACACAAGTCTGCTACAGTCAAAGACGTCTTCGCTTGGAATACAAAATTTCAAACCGAAATTTGTTTGTTATGCACTAAAATAATAAAAGCTACCAGTATTTAGTTTCCTCTGAGCAACAACTTAAGCGTCTTTTGGCGCATAACAATTACGTAGTCATCTGCTGATGTATTTTCCACCTGTAAAAATTAACGGCTTTGAATATCGGTTTAAGAGAATAACTGTAAAGCCTTTTTTTAAATAATATACAGTGGCATCCTTAAAATAATGTATTTTCATAAGTGAATTTGATAAAGCTTCCTGCTTTATCTTCAATCAAATAATTAAATATTATAAATAAACATAATGGATACATCCTGACAAATGTAATCGTTTATTCAAAACGCCGCGAGCCTGTATTTGCCATTACTGGCACATCCTTTCTTATCGCCGTTGTCCTAGTCGGCGTTTCCTTCGGTCTGAGAACACGTGTGGAGCTGACCACATACAAGCAGGATGCTAAGGTCAGGACTTGTCATGTAGTCGTACGATAATTTTTGGTGACTACAGAAAATTTTGTTGAATCCAACATTATTCAACTGACTTTACGAGGGGTTTAAAATTCTTGTCTTCTACAACTTATTAAAGTTTTTCAAGTTTTTGGCAAACGTCCACAGGAAAAAAGTAACATGATAGGCTACTATTTATGACAAATGTTAATAAAGGAACGCCTATAGTGGTTGACCACCTTAAATAAATTCTCTGTAAGACCATTAATAAAATTTCAAAATTACATTTAGAGCTATGATTGACAACATTTTGTTTATTGATACAGTTAGTATGTATTGGAATCGAGAACGAGAATTGCTTATGGATTTTTGCGTTTTCAATGTCATCTTTTTGAACATGTAAACTTACTTAATTGAACTGAGTACGTGTAGTTGAATCAACTTTCATAACTTTTTAGCTGTCAATAATTGCAGAAGGGAAAATCAATAAGCAATTGACATTCGTAATTTATTTAAGAACTTAAAAAAAAATTATATTCGACAAACTTGAATTCTGAGTTGGGCCCGGTTAGATTAGGTCTGTCCCATCCTTGCAAGACCCTCCCATACAGGTAAAGTGGTATTTGTTAGTGACATATAGAACTTTTAGTCGACAAAAGTCAACAAGAGACACCCATAAAATAAAATCTTTTACTACGGATCGGATTTTTGAGAAACCACATGTATCATGCCTCAAAGCTGTATATTTTTACAATTTAATACATAGAAAGCTACACTACGGAAGGGCTGTCTGCAGAGAAAGTAATGGAAACACAACATAATCATGTCACGAAGACCTTCACTCTTGGCAGCAGGAGGTCGGTTCGGTCAACACTGGGTACGTACTATATGAGACAGGTTCAAGTCCGTTAAAGCCGATTGTCCGTTAAATCGGAGTCGGTTAAATCGAGGGTTTACTGTACTATAAAACCCAAAGCATAACCAGTGAAAGCACATTATTGTGCACGTAATTGTTGTTTCAATTTGACTAAACGATTTAACTGTGCGTGCTTAGTTATAAATGTGCTTTGTACTGTAACTAACGAACATTTTCCGTGATACGAGCAGAACAGAAACTATTCTACTGACACAAGTTGCTCTCATAAAATTATATTAAAGTAATTGTTAAAAAACTTCTTATCTTGTAGTTTAACTTAGCAAAAATTAGGGATTATAGAGATCAGAGACCAAAGAATAACACATTTTTGTTATCTTTGTTATTCTTTGGTATATATATGTATATACGTCATAGACCTGTACTATGAAATTTAATAATATCGCATTTTCAGTATTAAGACCTGCCCTAAAACCAAATTGTATGTTATTAAACAACTTAATGCATTTAAATGTTTAAAGTGGGAGTTTTCGTTTTTTTTATCTTTTAAAAACTAGATTGAAAAGATACTGGCCTGTAATTATTATTAAGTAATCGAAGTCAGATAGTAACAATTACTACACTCGTTCATCTACACTCATCACAATCATTCGCCCCTCATATTCGCCCAAATCTCTACGATCGGCGCCTTCGAAATTATATGAATAAAATTAATGCAAACAGTGCGACTCGTTTTTAAAAATTGCTAGTACAATTATTTTTTTATTTGTTTTAAAAACGTAACATTGAGAAATATTATCCATAGTAAAACTGAGAGCATACAATGTATATTTCCAGATAATTCTTTGACTATTCAGCAGACTTATACCATAAAAACCCGGTTATTATTGAAAATATTTAATAGCAGTTAAAAAAAAAATCATTTGCTAATAAAAATTTATTTCGCTTCATATATTAGTATAGAAGTACTTAAATGTTTGAAAAATCTTCAATAATTGTATTATTTAATTCTAGCGCGCTAAGTATATCTAGAACATTGTATTAGCTACTGTGAAAGATCTTTAACAATTAATTTTAATATCCACGCGGGTTTTATTCTTTTCTTTGCTTGGCCTGTCGGTTCATTTATAACTCTCCATGTATCTTTAACATAAATAAATACATAATATATAAATCAGCACCAAGCCACACAATCAAACACTAATGGATAAATGTCAGAAACTTAAAGTGTGTATGGAAACGCAGCATGACATTGATAAGTTAAATTTGCATCAATATGTTAAGGGTAAGTTTTTTCTTACAAAAAATGTTTGAATTTGGTCTCTGTTCAAACAATTTTAAAACATTCCTAAATCAACAATCCTATTGTACAAAAGTTGTAATAAAAAACAATAGGTATATCTATAAAGTTTTCCATTATAATCTACGGAGCTATATATCATAAAGTGTAGCTTTGCTATAATCTACATTTACAAGTAAATTGCAACCGCCATAAAGCCGAACTAAGTCGAGATAGGCGCCATTCACGAGGACGGGCACGTGGTGTGTGCAGCTCAACGCTGCAGGTTTCACAGCAGCCGTGACCTCGAGATAAGGCACGAAGAGAACAACAATAGCGATAACACTCCACTGTCTTCTTTAACGTTGTCCTAAGCACTAAAAACTGTGGAAGCTTTGCAATTATTTTAATTGATATTTTTTATGGATGATAAAAAGCTCTTGAAAGCTTGGACAACCTCCCCACAAAGTTATTCCATAAGAAAGGAGAGGGGAGTTTATGCCATCATACACCGCCATCAGTATCTGGGTTGGGCAATACTTGACAAACTGCCTTAAATTAAGACAAATGCTGAGGACATTAAGAGCAAACACTGTCTGTTTACATGACAATTGAGTCAACCCTTGATCAAGGTGTCAATTCGAATGAATCACGACGAGTAGACTTCTTCGATCTCAGTGTCATTCCACATGACTTTAAGTCGATGAGTCGTAAACACATTGTTGGGTTGTAAAACACTTTTGTACCTACTCCCTTACTCCCCACTACCTTTTCAATACAGTGGGACTGAATAGCAGGATTTTTAGTTTCATTATGTAAGTCAACGCTTTGTGTATTATGTTGTGACTTATGTGTACGAGTGCGATTAGACTTAGCTTTACCCTGAAGCTTCTCAAGAATCAGTTCAGTAATGAAACCCTTCCCCTGTGTGTTAAAATGTAGCCCTCGTCTTGTATACCACCGCCTGGGACCTTTGAGAAGAGGTATGCAGGAGGCGTGATCATGGGTAGAAACAGAAACTAGCTTCCGGACTTCATCATCCAGCTTCACAATGTCATTATTACAATGTACGTTATCGTGTCTTTTAGGAACCCCTATTAAAATGACATTTGTATGTTTGTAATTGTTCAAAATTAAAACAATAGATTTAGTTACCTCCCCAAAAGCGGTCTGGAGCATTATTAGTTCCTGCCATTACAATACATACGTCATCATTCGATAGAGCCTGTACAGTGTTGTCTAACTTAGCCACACTCTCAACCCTTACATTAGGTTTTATAGTTCCTGTGACAGACACGCCACATAGACTACTACTTAGTCCACGCCCGTGACTGTCAGAAAGCTACATCACTTTACGACCTGGCACTGGGTCAACTTTAGGTCTCTTAAACACTGTTCCATTAGTATTTTTGACTGCCACCTTAATGTCAGTATTGTTTGCAACAATTTGCAAAAACCTGACAATAACAAGATGCAAACAATACTGATGTGTTGAGCTGAATTGTAAAATAACTAAAATTGTACAATTCAGCTCAAGCAGTCTTACACTTTAATTAATGTAAATATAAAATAAACAAAAGTGGTCTCAGGATAGACCCCTGGGCATAACCTGTCATAACAGACTAGACCTCTGGGAAACACTGCTTTACTCTACAATAATTATTCCCAAAACATCTTTCCACGTATGGCTCAAAAAAGCAAGCCAGCTGTAGGAACTCCTTGTATAAACTTTGTTTTAAATTTGCGTGGCATTTAAAGGCTTGCAAAAAAATCTCCGTCGACATACGATTCCTCTTTATTAATAAAAGGGGTAGCAATTTTTTAATAGCAATTTTAATTCATGTAATTTTAATTATTTAAAAAATCATCCAAGTGTCACTTTCAAACAAGAGTACTCATGATATTAGGTTCATGTTAAAAAATTACTGTATTTTGTGTATCATAATTACTAATTGCCCAAATCAATTCACAATATGGCACTAGTGTAATACTTTTCTCATAACTATTAAAAATGTTGTATTGTAGTCATAGTCGTATTGTCATTTTTGATGTTATCACCTTTTCAGTAATCTTGATTTGTTTATGAGTTACTGTGCAATAACGGGTGTTGGCCGTTGAACATAAAACTAAACAATCGTTTTAAGTCAACGTTGCACTGAATTTAAGTGAAATAATAGTACCGCTGTAGTTATATTGAATTTTTACAATCTATTCAAATTTGGTTTATTTCATTATTGCTATGGTTGGCAAGTGCCATTATTTCAATCAGAACAATTACATGAATCTGATGCTAAAACGTCCTGTAATCTGATAAATGAACTCATGTTATTCCACCTGTCGCATGCAACAATACATTTATTTGTAATTGGAGCAACCTTATAAATGGAACAATCAAGTAATGTCAGTTAGTTACTATAATATGAACCATCAAAATCATGTGGTAAATATGAAGTTTGCTCTCACCTGACAAATGTTGCCATTTGTCTGAAATGGGGGAAAAATTGACCATTTTTCACGAGATGGTTTTTTCTTCAGAAATTGCATTTTTAACAACAACAAAAAACCAATTTTACAATTTATAACTATTTTGAAATGATTCCGTTATTTTAAATAATTAATCAAATTTTTTTATTAACTTGTTATTACGCTGACCACAAATTATCAAACTATTTTGGCCTATGATAATTATTTTTGGAGATAAAGGAAGAAACAATTTTGTCATAAAACGCACTTGGCGGCCATTTTCGCGATCATTTAATACATTTACTACAGTAGTAACCACAAAAACGAAATCACATATATTTTCGCCGGAGGAACGGCCGGTGAGGTCAGGCAACCAAATTTAACGCAAATCTGACATTTTAGTGGATATGTTAAGTTTGATTATGTTAATTAGATTTATGAAATATTTGTATGGTGAACATTGTAAATTATTAGCAAGACCAATTGCATATAGACCTACTTGATACAGCGTAAAACATATAAAAGGGAATGATTTAATAAATTTTATTAATTTTCTGGTAAAGATCGAGTTTTCCGACAGATCATGTCTGGCGAAAAACTAGATAATATGATCTCTTCTGATAATTTAGCTCAATTTTAACCACTCGGAAACAGAAATGTTTACTTTTTTTAGTCAATTGGAAACTGCCCAGTTACCAAAGTAGGCCTGCGTGTATGTTGTACATAAGTTTCAAGAACAAATTGATCTTATAATAGGCATACATATTTTATGAAATAACAAAAACTACGAAACGAGCAGAGAATAAAGTTACCGGTGTTATGAGCAGAAAGGTTTTAGGCTTATTTTGAATATAGAGTAGTATTTAACATTTTAGTAAAATCATTATAAATAATACATCATCAACATCCTATATGAGAGTAATCAAACCACATATTTGTAAGCTTTAATCATAAATCTTTTGTCCACTAATTATTTTATGTTTTCCCAAGGAGCAAGGTTCACAGTTAGTTAGATGTGAATAACGTAGGCTACTCTGTCTCCTTAAAATATATTGTTATTTTCATAAATAACAAACATATTTTAATTTTTAACTAGCATCAATTTTATTAGAGAAATAAACTATTTTATTAGAGAAATACTCCGCATTAAACGAACGAATATTTATAGAATAGCTCTTTACGGTAAAGCCTGCTGCTGGGTAAGAAGACGTTATTCTATACTGTACTAACATGGAAACTAACACAAAGGCGAGACCTACCTTTAGCCCATCCGGTGAGGACATTGCCCAGGTAGAAAACCTTGTAGCTGGGGTCATACTCCGATATAGTGACAGATCTCCGTTTCCACAACCTGCCCAAACCTTGCTTCAAAGTCCTCAGAGTCTTTCCTTTGAAGTCCTTACTGTCCGAGCACTCCATCGTGGTCTTCTCACACGCACAACATCTCAACACACTGTCGTTTCAACAGGACGAGATTCACAACACTTACAAAATCACTGGTCTTGCGGTAGGACCACGAACGGATGTCAACAATGCTTCTCGGATCTAACCTCTCAGACGTACACAACGCTCGGGAGGCGGGAACAGACTGACACTTTCTGGCCGTCGCACAGCTGATGACTGCGACGCCAGCGCTCCCACCGGAATACCTGCGAACAACAACCACAGGTGTCAGCTCCAGCAGTGCCTCTTATCATATGATTAAAGTTCACCACACTCATTACTATTTATGAAACTCACAGCCGAATAAAGGAGTAAGACTCTGCATTTATGATTGCTAATCATTAAAAATGTAGACATCATTCATACTTCCAGTGATATACTGCTATTGCATTATACACGGGAAATAGTTTCACTTATACAACATAAAAAGGTTATCATGGTGAAAATATACTACAGTACTGGATTAATACCAATTAAATTCAAACAGTTTCGAAATTACATGAGATATACAATTTTAAGTTACAGAAATAGCTATAACTATTAGAGAAGTAAGATCCAACTACTGTACTTTAGCAAAATCTAAGACAGATGTTTGCTCCCTGTAAATCAATTGAAAATTGCAGTTTTGTCTTATGAGTTTGTTTACGTAGAATCACGGATCAACGAAATGATTTATAACTGTATGACAAACATTTTTCATAATCCACAAAACTACACATTACTTAAATTCATAATTACATACATTAATTAAATTCAAAATACTATTCTTGATTTTTTTATTTTGTACGCCTATTACTAATAAAAATAATTAACTGTCATAAGTAAACAAATAGTATTTACTATTATTACAGTCAAGAAAAATTCAGACGACTTAAAGAATCAGATTTGTATTCTAAATGTATTTCGTATCATACAAATGTATAGAAGGCTGAGCTGTATCAGCACTGCCATTCAACGAAAAATGAGTGAAGCCACGACACAGCAATACTTAAATTACGCGCAGTTCAATTTAAAACGTTGTACCATCAAATAACGTCATATTTACTATACAGTTGTTTGAGTTGTTCACAACAGAGGTGCGTTTATTTATTTTTTTTCATATTTATATGTTTTATTTTAGATTCCAACAGACACCTCCATTTGTCCAGTTGTGTACATATAATACAAATAAAGCAAAATATGATAATAACTAACAAGATAAAATATATATCTAACAGCAATAATATCCAAAAATAACAAGAAGAGATTGGATTTCCATTCAACAACGCTTCAACAGATTTTCTTTAACATATACGACCCAACCACCCACGTGCAGTGTTGTTGACTCGCCCGCCAAACTATACGTGTACGGTGGTTAGATCCAGCGGCCCACCCATACACGTTCAATGTTAAAGTCCCACCCACCCATCCATACACGTAAAGTGGCGAAGACCCACTCGCCCACCCATTCATGTATGATGATAATGAGCCATCCGCCCACTCGTATGTAGGCTACATTATTTTGTTTGGGTGATAAACCATAGAGATGCGTTTCAAGGCAGGTGCCCGATTTTTCACTTTTTCACATGATTCCAAGGACGTTATAATGTTAAAAGATTGAAATCGGTGATTTTTCCTACCAGCCTTTAAATAAATAAATATATTAAATTTATTAATTTTTATAATACTACTGTTTCGAATTCTTTTTATTTGCACCACTATGACACACGTATAATTATTTTGCATGTATCAATCCATATTGAGGATAACTACCTTCAAAGAAGGATTATCGTATAGTATTTATCGATGTTTCGTATAGTAGTTATCGATGTTTTTCATTATCATTTGGAAAACAGTGGTGAGTTGCACCTGTATAAGTCTTGTTTCTGATAACTGTAAATATTTTGTTGATCTTATGTAATCTATAGATTATGGATGGGAAAATAAACTTATTTATCTCTGTTTAAAAATTCCACGATAAAAGCATTAAGTCTGCTACAACTGTCACCATATTGGATTTAATTTTCCACAAGGCCAATGTTAATCTCAAATAAAGATCACAGGTTCATTTATAAAGGTACAGTTTTAAACTCGACTTTTATTTTTAAGATAGCGCAACTGTCAAGAGCCCCCTGAGATTTTTAATTTTTTAGAAATACTGTATAGAAATAGAAATATTTTTATTCCAAAATATTTTTACAAGTTTTACAATTATATGGTGGAATTAATAGCCATCTTATCAGGTAGTGATGGCCAGCACACACAAAATACTACAATGGATTGGGTATTTAGTCAGAGTTCTCAACTTATCAGTGATATCTGAACTGACGGCACTGCAGCACTGACAAACCGCTACACATGACTCACGTATCACACATCACTCTGAACAAGACCATTCACTTCGTACCGTACTATTCTATTTGTAAAACTAAAATGACATAACAAAACAAGTAATATTCATTGCTAGAATATAACAAAACCTAGTTATATTCTAACAATCCACGGCAAAACTAAATAATTTCTCTTTCCTATCTAAGAGCAAAAAACAAAACACATTTTTGGTTAGCGCTTGTGACATAATGTGACATACAAATAGAGCAAAATATGATAATAAATAACAAGATAAAATATACATCTAACAGCAATAATATCCAAAAATAACAAGAAGAGATTTTTTTTATATTATGTAAAATAAATCGTTAACATCGTCTTTGGTTAGCAACCATCGCTTAACATAAGCTAGACATTGTTTACAGGTTTTATTATTAACTTTAATGAAATTTGGCATTTGATTGTAAAATTTTGATGCTAAAAACACAAAGCTTTTTTTTAAGTTTGGGATTGGTGTAGAGGCTAAGTGCTGCACTTCTTGCTTTATTATATGCTCTTTCAACGCCATAATTTCCACTTCTGTCATAAAAAACTTTCAAAACTATTTAGACAAATAGGCGAGTTAAGGGAAGAATCATTAACTGGCCAAACAATGGAAGAGCAGAAACACGTTATATCTCTTCATTTATTTTTTATACACCAATAACTATTGTTATAATTTCATATATTAAAAAAAATAATAATAAACTAGTACAGTTGGAATAAACCTATCTCAGGGAGCACTAGTCACCCGTCTCAAAGAACATGTTACCATTTGAAATATATGTGTTAACAGATATAAGCGTGAAACATTGTGAAGTGAAATAATGTTAAACTGCAACGTGACGTCAGCACTGATAACAGGCGCTGTCTTCACTTGAAAACGTTTCACGCTCACATTTTGTTTATGTAGGTCTAACTATGAATTTCAAGGCAGCGTAGTTAGTTAAATGTCAGCTTCATAAACTGAAAGTCCTCAGCTCGATCCCAATCGGTCATGCCAAATTTTGAAAGGGATCAGCTGATATCCACCGGCTGTTCACTTGTCACTGGGCTATTAATTAAGGACACTTTCTAAATGATAATCAGTCTTAATTTGAAAATCAAAGACTACATGATAGTAAATAGCAAGATAAAATACATAACAGCAATAACATCCAAAAATAAAAAGTAGAGATTGAATATCCATTCACCAATTCTACAACAGATTTTCTTCAACATACATGACTCGACCACCCACCCACTCACGGGTTTAGTAAGAACCACAAAGGGAAGAGTAAGCAAGCGTAAAGAACCACCCCGTAGTGAGGCAAGGGCTGTCGGTTAGTACCGCATCTTTTGTTTCCCTGCCGGGACCAAGTATCGGGACTTCCATCAACATCAGTCTCATATGTAAACCACCCACTTTATACTTGTATACTTCAATGCAAATATAAAGGGTTATTGAAGGATAAAATGTGTGTAGTCTCGTTACTAACTGAGATTAGCTACCAGAAATATTCATAATAATTCATGAATGGGCCGACAATGACCACGTGGTTCGACGGCGTTTTTGTCTATTATGCGAGGTTAGCCACAGAGAAAAAAGAAACAGAGGTCACATCCTATAGTGCACTAAATGTGTATCGATTTAGTGTGTAGAGTAGTTATTTCATCAGTTGGACATGAGGATTGCAGGGCCAGACCATTGTCAGTTCCTCTCTTCATCCCCCACCCCCAATCCTCAAGGATAATCGTAATAATTATTACTGCAAATGAATCTGTTTATAACTGCCACTGAGGCGATCGCTGTGGCCATAGTAAGAAAGCGACCTCTGTTTCTTATTTCTCTGTGTGTTAGCACACCGAATTCCGACACCGTTAATTCCAGCGTTCGTTACCAGGTTATGTAAACTCATGGAAATTATACGTACAAAAGTGTGATTTTGGCTAGAATGTCTCCATGTTTTGGCACCAATGAAGGCAGATATAATAGGATTAGATGATAAACTAGCTATATGCAAATTTGTCACATAATTTTGTCATTTCAGCTACAGATGACATTCTCTATGACGATTGAGATGTTCCTCCTTCTACACAGTCCATGACGGAAGGCAAGCAATGGAAGTGACACGTTTTCACGGAACAAAACGCATTAATTACAATATCTTCCTGTACTCAACAACTGGTGCATAACGAATCACTTCCACTACCATCTTATACAATCAGAAACACAATTAATGCAGATAAACTGCTATTATTACTTATATTATCGACCAACGAAAATATAATATTTTTAAGGAAATATATCCACTCTAACATTACCTAGGAAATGGTAAATGTTACACAACACCCAATAACGGTCCCGATCAAAAAGATCGTTTTGCAATATTGTTACATGCTGACGTCAGTTATTGCTGGAATAATTTCACGTAACGTTGAAATTATTGGTTCTCGAGTCGATTCTATGAATTCCCGAACTTTCAACGCTCGGTCACGTAGCCGTCCAAAACGTTTACACACGTTACAAAACAAACCTGGTTCATCGGCCCTTCCGGCTCTGCAGTCATAGATGGAATTACAGCCTCTTGGGATTTCCGGAACAGGATAAGAGATTTCGGTATGCTACCGGTTACGGATGTGGAACTCTGGGGAAAGTGAGCAAATGAGGGCTCCGTGGTCTGCAACACTTGCTATTATAACCGTATCTATGGATATCAAAGCCTTTTTATCGTATTTTACCACTACGTATTAAAGGGGGAAAATATTTGCAAGCAGGGTAATACATTTTGTTGCAAAAAATTAAAACATCAATTTCTATTAAACATTTACTATACGAATTGCATTTTTAGTCCGTTGGTCACCTAAATAACGTAATTAATAACACGTTGCAACACGATCTACAACGAAGATATAAGCATCACTTATAGTGGATAAGGTCAATGAACTCTTCCTAATTCCCTACAAATAATTTTACAAGATTTACGTCACTTTACGTTGTGGCATATTAATGCAAAAATACTGAGACACCCTCGGCATGGGTGGAAGTTGACGGAGGTCAGTGTTTTTATAACAGTTGCACGAAACAACACGTGTTTCTATAACAGTTGCATGCAACAACACGTGTTTCTACAACAGTTGCACGAAACAACACGTGTTTCCAAAACAGTTTCACGGAACAACACGTGTTTCTATTACAGTTGCACAGAACAACACGTGTTTCTATAACAGTTGCACGAAACAACACGTGTTTCTATAACAGTTTCACGGAACAACACGTGTTTCTATTACAGTTTCACGGAACAACACGTGTTTCTATAACAGTAGCACAGAACAACACGTGTTTCTATAACAGTTTCACGGAACAACACGTGTTTCTATAACAGTTGCACGAAACAACACGTGTTTCTATAACAGTTGCACGCAACAACACGTGTTTCTACAACAGTTGCACGAAACAACACGTGTTTCTATAACAGTTGCACAGAACAACACGTGTTTCTATTACAGTTTCACGGAACAACACGTGTTTCTATAACAGTTGCACAGAACAACACATGTTTCTTTAACAGTTTCACGGAACAACACGTGTTTCTATAACAGTTGCACAGAACAACACGTGTTTCTATAACAGTTGCACAGAACAACACGTGTTTCTATAACAGTTTCACGGAACAACACGTGTTTCTATAACAGTTTCACAGAACAACACGTGTTTCTATAACAGTTGCACAGAACAACACGTGTTTCTATAACAGTTGCACAGAACAACACGTGTTTCTATAACAGTTGTACGGAACAAGACGTGTTTTGCAAATTATACTAATTATAAGAGGAGGACATGATTTTCTTGTGTTTGCTTATTTAGACATTACATTATGTCTAACGTTATCAATTAATAAAAGTGATCTAAAAACGCTAGCAGGTGTCCTGTTAAAAGAAGCCAACAAAGTAGGTCTTCAAGTGAATGAAGAAAAGACTAAATATATGAAGATAGGGAGACAGGCAGAGCCAACCAACTCAACATTGGACGAAATGGATTACAAATTTTTAGCCATTGAAGAGTTCAAGTAGGTGGGAGTTACTTTGACTAGCCAAAATAATATGGAAGATGAAATACAAGTTAGAATTAGTGCAGCAAATAGATGCTATAGGAGTCTCCTAAAGCTATTCAAAAGTAAACTACTGTCAAGACCCACAAAAATAAGAAGAATGTATATAGCTATTGTACAACCTGTTCTATTGTATAGATCTGAAGTGTGGACCCTAACAACGTATAACAAAAAAAGATTGATTACATATGAAAACAAAATTTTAAGAAGAATATATGGACCTACCTATGAATCAGGAGTGTGAAGAATGAAAAAAAAAAACAAAAACAGAGAGCTTAGAGAACTGTACAAGAGACTTGATATTGTGCCGGTGGTTAGAAGCAGAAGAATAAGATGGCTTGGTCATGTGAGGAGAAGATAAGAAGAAAATATAATAAGAGGGTATGGATGGGGAAACCAGCAGGAAGGCGACCTCTAGAATAAGACAAAGAATAAGATGGGATGACCAAGTGAAACAGGATGTGAGAAGTCTTTGTGGAGACATCGAGATGGCAGAGTATAGAGGACTGTGGAGGCAACTTGTTGGCGAGGCCAAAAATCACCTTGGATTTGAGGAGTAAGAGTAAGTATTATAGTGCAGTTATTCACATGAAAAAAGCATGTAATTAATTTTAAATTAAAAATTACAATAAAAACAGTAACCGCTCTGAATGGTTAAGTGGTTGTTTTAACGATTTCCCTTGGCGTTAGTTGTCAAATTTTAATTTGTTATTGTAATGTAACAATAAATAAGGAAACAAATGCATTTGAAAGCAAACCTCAAAGAAGTTTGCTGGCATGACGTACATTTAATTGAAAAGCCTACTATGTAAAGTTACTTGTAATTTTTGCATAATACAGTATTTCGTCCAGAAAAAGTTATTTTAATGGCAGCAACTTTATTACTGTTACAAAGTGAATGACATATTTTGAAAGGAACAAATAGTGACCTCTCAGTATTAATTTATCATTGACATATCACTTAGTGGAGATTACCAAAATAATTGTTTGTTACTGCCTTTGCAATCAACGGAAGTTTGTGGTCGCCGATATCATGAAGATAATGTTTGAGAATGAGAGTCGAATACAATTAATTTATATTACATCGTTTATTATTTTTACGATAATGTTATTATCACTGAAGTCACACTTTTATATATTATATATATATATATTTTTTCAACAAAACATCGTATAAGCATAATTTCTTATTCATAATTTTGAAATAATTAGAAACAATGTTTAAGAACAGAGAAATGAGTATGAGTAGGCCTACGTTGTGTAAACGTGGAACGTGGTTTGAAAGAGGGTTACCACAGTAAAGGAACAAAACCATTTAAATAAGAAAAAACAATGTTGACGTTCATTGGCTTTTTGATTGTTTGATTCATTTAAATTGTAAATATGAACAGCCATCGACATTTAATATACATATTTGTGTGTGTGTGTGTGTGTGTGTGTGTGTGTGTGTGTGTGTGTGTGTGTGTGTGTGTGTGTGTGTGTGTGTGTGTGTGTGTTGTGTGTTTTTTTTAAAGTACTCAATAAAAAACGTAAATTATACTGACATGATAGTTTAATGAACTTTTTTTACCATTAAAAGTAATTAAAAAATGAATTATTTTTACACACTTGATAGTACAATTAAATCGTATTTAACATAGAGTCAAAGTTTTATATTTAGTTCAGATGTATAAAACTTCCATAAATCAATTGTTTTGACAACAACCAGCGTTTCTTTTTAATCGGTAACTAAAGAAAACAAATATTGCGGTTCCAATAATTCCAGAACACCTTAGAGAAAACTTGTTTTTGGTTATAGGCCTACTCTAAATCTATCTATATACAAATTAAACTTCCGTATGTTTTTGTACACAAAACTCGAAAAGTAGAGAATGATTTCTCTTGAACTTTTTACATAATATTGTATTTAAAATTTATATTCAGGAGTGTTTTTACATATTTAGTTCCTAAAATTGTAAACATGAACAGAACATTCCAGCACTTCTCGGCCTACGTGCATTTCACGAAAATAATGTCAATGCTCAAAAAATCTACTTAGCCCAGCTGATTTGTTTAAATATTATATCCTAATCATATCCTGTAAGTTTATTACTGTTACCAGATGATCGTTTATTTATGAAAAGAAACTATAAGTTACTTTATTTCAGATAAGATAAACGGAAAACCATTATTTTTCGAACAACTAAAGTAAAAAATAACGACTAATAATTAATATCAGACCTAGGGATGGCAACGATATATTGGAAATATCGATAAATACGTCTCGATATATTAGTATCAATGTTTTCTTACGATAATATCGGACATATCGATATTTTGGTCCGATAAATCGAATCACTAAATATTTACGTTATTCTCTCTACTCAAAATCATCATGACTACAAAAAAATCATATTTAAATTGCCTCTTATGTGTACAAAACATGTATTGATACAAAAAAGTAACTTTATATAGTTTTTTTACGGTAGGTAAACGCACTAAAATATAGTTTATTGTAGACCAGTGGGTGGAACAGGTAAATGAAGTTGTGTGTGAGTTGGCAACGCTGACTCTAAGATGCCTAGCCAGTCGTCTTACAAATCATTATTATATTATTCTTTTATAATTAACATAATAATTAAAGTTATAGTTATAATTATTATTATTTTGATTTTTTTTATTCCACCCCACAGATAGCGTTTCACTTATATACATTGTTTTATGTAGATAAATGGATTTAATTTTTACATTCAGTTAGCTATTCTAAATAGTGACAGCAAAACAAGAGTGTATTTTTTGCTATGACATAAGAGTTAGTGCATAATTTTAAACGGATAAATCATTTACAATTTGAAACTTAAACTTATTTACCAACCATTACATAAATGACTTATTAACTGTTTCGGGTTTTCCGGCAACCACATTTAGCCTTATTGACTTTGAAACTGCGACTTATGTCTGACCTTGACCATAAACGTGGTTTCGCGAATTTAATGTCATCGTATATTACAGACGACAGGCTGGAGAACCTATAATTATTATATAGTGTTAATTACAGCGACGACTGTAGCCTTGGGACTAACAACTCCCGAAGGTCAAGTAACAACCGCACTCCAGCCTCCCGTGAACACCAAACTATTGTACATGTACTGTATATTGGTCAAACATATCTGAGTCATGATTTACAATTCAAAATTATGTGGGTCCCAAATTATAATATATGACATTAAGAAAGCTTTGGTTGAAAGGAAAAGAAAATGTTACAAAAATAAACTTAACTTTTTTTACCGATATTTAATCACTAACAGACAGCCTTGCTTCGCTATGAGGTTATCTACGCTTACTTACCCTTAACTCCGTGGTTCTCCCTAAACTATTACATTCAATATAAAAGCACTGACAGCTCGTCCTCCTAGAAAACAAAGGATTTGCACTCTAATAACCCTTGTCTACTTTAGGAGGATGCAAAGCATGTTAGAGTTGGTAGAATTTATCTTAAACATTTCACAAAGAACCCACATTTTCCAGCTTTTGTGTCATGTTTTTATCATCTGTTTGAAATTAATCATAAAAATTGATGTCAATGATACCCTTATGGAAAAAAGGTAAAGTTTAGGGGCTATTTCTACACCTTAGGAATGAAATTTCGAAAAATTCTTTCTTAGTGAGTCTTTACGATACAAAAGGTAACTGACCTCCATTCCATCAAAATGTGATGAGTGATAAATACAGCAGGAGATTTTGCGATGAGTGAGTACGTCGTTTTTGGATTATATGCATTAACATTACCCTCTATTTTACGAAATTCATAGTTAGTAAGCTGTTGTGTGCTCACACTCGTGCTACAATACACAGGAAGAGAGCTGCAACAATCATTTGGAACGCTTTACGAATTAAAGTAAATAGAGTAATATTAACTTATATATTTTTGTATATACTACAAATTCTGTAGGACTTACAACTAAAACCTATTAGTTTAAATCAACAAGTGCACCATTAATTTCATAAATATTTCCAGCCAAAGCCATTACTCATTTACGTAATCGTACAAACAATCCTACTGGATTCATACAAATCCTCGACGATGAATCAACACAAAGAACCTTTTAACCCAATGTAAACACTAGGTTAAATGTGGGGACTATGTTTGCTAGACAGAGAATACACATTAGTGACTTCTTTGCTCAGAGAAAACTGTAAAATGCATTACATATATGCGAGTACATTCAGCTCAGTTTCTGTTCCGCTTTGTTCTTACAAAGCTACTTTCCTGCTTTATAGTGAGTAACGTAGGTCAGTAAGTCACAAAGGTAGGTAAGATACAACTTTACTGACTTCAAACAGCAATTCTGAACTCAATGAGGTCATTATTAATTATATGAAAGAAAGAGCTATCCTCTGGTTTGAAACAAATGACAATTAAAAACTGTCCTCTGGTTAGTTGTTAATGATAATAAAACAGATGACATTATTTTTAGTTTACGTAGGCTGTCTGACCCTGGAAAATTTGTTAAGTTTCTTGGCACTACTCTGGACCCAGGGCTTAATTGGAAAGCTCATACTAACTCTCTTTGCTCTCGTCTGTCAAGGGTTATATTTTGCCTCAGGAAGTTAAGGTTGTGTGTTAGTCGTACTCGTAATGTGCTCATTACGGCTTACTATGGACTGTTTCACTCCCATATTTCTCATGGCACAATTCTCTGGGATAACTCATCTGGAGCTAAAGAAGTTTTTAAATTCCAAAAGAAAGCTATCCGTAGCATTATGAGTATCGAATCCACAGATTCGTGCGAGCCACATTTTGTAAGTTTTGGAATATTCACGCTTCCTTACATTTTTATTTCGCAGTCATTGGTTTTTTTTTATTTTTTGTAAAGGAAAACCTTAACAATTTTAATTACGAAGTCAAATACATTTGCACAATACCAGGATCCAGAACAACATAGACTTAAGGAATGTTAGACTTAGTAAAACACAACAAACACACATGTATAAAGGTGTGCAACTGTTTAATAAGTAACCTACCACACCTAGAACAGCGAGTATGTCACATTTTAAGCTTGTTTTAACTAAATGTTTGAAAAGTAAAGCCTTTTATTCTTCAGATGAAATGTACTTGCACGACCTTAGCTATCTTGACTTCTAGTGATTTAGATTGTAATATTAGGAATGACGCTTGTTCTTTAATATAGAACTTTAGATTATATACAGTGGCATTATCAATGCATGTAACTTGTTGGTTAGACGACAATAAAGATATGAATTTAATATAAGCTTTATTTGTGAGTAGGCTTGGGAGATGTACCATGAAAAGTCATATTTGAGGGTAATCTGGGAAAAAAGACAGTTTTATGTGTGAGTAAGCTTGGTAGTTGAACCATTTAGTCATTTAATAGATGGGCCATAAAAAGAAGTATATATGAGTAAGCAAGGAGGACAGACTACAAAAAGTCTCTTGTGTGAGTATGCTTGGTGGGTGAACCATAAAAAGTTTTATGTGTGAGTAGGCTTGGTAGGTGGACCATAACAAGTCTTATACATGAGCGTGCTTGGTGCATAGACCATAACAAACCGTTTCAGCGAGCTAGGACGACAGACCATAACAATTATTTTGTGTGAGTAAGCTTGCTAGGTGGACCATAAAAAGTCGTATGTGTGTATTGGGCTGGGCTGTGAGATAAGTGTCGGCTAAGTTGGTGGGATATAAAAAATCGTATACATGAGAAGTCTGAGAGTGAACCACAAATTTCATATATGAGAGTAGGTTAGGCGGGTGAACCATCAAAAGCTGTATACATATATGAGGTGGCTTGATGGTGGTTTGGTACTTATTTGGTGGATTGGTAATTATTAGATGGTGGATAGGACTTAATATTATTTTTAGTCTTTTCAACATATACAGAAACAAGATGAGTTGGACAATCGTAAAACAGAGTAAATGGGATTGTCTTGTATTTGAGTAAGGAGTATTTGAATGCAGTGAGTAAGTACTATTCAGTCAAATCACCGCAACTCTTTGACTGAATAGAACTCTAGAAGTGAAACGGTTCCAAAAAAAATCAAAAAAAAAAAAATCAGAGACGTACACAATTCAAATGATTCATGCTTTGGTCACGAATACATAATCAGACAATTGCCAGGTATTAGAAGCCATAGGACGACACTTTCTGGTAGTTTTCGCTTTCTTCTGGGCAACACATACTACTGTTTATTCTGGATACCTTTGCATGGATCATTTAGTCAATTTTTTGAAAACGATTTGGTAGAAAATGTTTAATTCTATTTTTCTTTTGTAGTATGTTCAACAAAAGAGAGAATCAAAATATATTCCAAATAACGTACCGGAAAGCAGTTCTTATAGAAGTGTTTTTTTAATACTGGAATATCGTCACCCAGAAAGGCGATTTAGTGGAATAATATAGACTTTAGACTACAAATTCTCACGTATTTTAATAGAGATAGTCGTAGGCAATCGCAGAGGCTCGAAGCTTCCTTCAGCTACGACTTACACTTTGGATGCTGATTTATCAAGGTACTTTTTTGGGTTGTATTTTGTATTATCTCAAATTATTTAACAACTTATACCAGATTTGTTTGGAGTCGAAAACATTCTCCTGCCATAGACGGTCCAGGAAACAAGACAAGAAAAGAAGAGAATCATACAAAATAGTGCTATCGCAGAATGTTGAATATTGATTGGGTCCCGACTGAAGAGAAGTCGGAAAAGAATTATCATTATGGTAGATCATCCAGACAAGCTAATTGGACATATAACACGCAGGAATGGCATTACAAAATTTATAATAGAAGGTCTCATTGAAATGAAAAACTCACGAGGAAGACACAGGCTGCCCAAATGCCCAAAAATCATAAAGCATATGGGGCGTGTTTCATATGTAGATCTTAAGAGGATGGCAGAAAAGAGACTGGATTGGAGAACTGCAACAAACCGACCCGAGGGTTGGCTCCTCATGAAAGAAGAAGACATTTTTCTATAATTATTTTATTTGTATTTGGAAAGTAACGTATTCCGGAGAATTGTGGTTACAAAAAGGTAAAACGAGGTATTATAAAAAATATACAGTAATAGAAGGTCTCGTTGAAGGAAAACACTAACAAGGAGGGCCCAGGTTAAATTACATGCTATAAATTATAAAGAACATGGGGCGTGTTTCATATGTAGATCTGAAAAGGAAGGCAGAAAAGACTGGATTGGAGAACTGCTGCAAACCAACCCCAGGGATGATTCCTCAGGGAATAAGAAGATATTATATTATATTCATTTTGTTTTATTAGCCTCCAGAACTGTTATATTATAGAAATAATATAGGTTAAGTTACCTTTTTTTCCGTCAACAGTTCTTCTTTCATAAATGTGCTATGTACATTTCAAAGCGTAGAGCTTCATCATCAGGCTTTCCAAAAACGTCACATTTACATACTAGACATTAAAAACATTTAAAATATAAACTAAAACACTCAAACATATTAACACAGTACATTTGCCGGCCGGCGATAGACACCAACTGCTGTAGGTGTCTATCGCCGGCCGGCAAATGTACTGTGTTAATATGTTTGAGTGTTTTAGTTTATATTTTAAATGTTTTTAATGTTTAGTATGTAAATGTGACGTTTTTGGAAAGCCTGATGATGAAGCTCTACGCTTTGAAATGTACATAGCACATTTATGAAAGAAGAACTGTTGACGGAAAAAAAAGGTAACTTAACCTATATTATTTCTATTATATTATAATTATCTTTTTTATGGGAATGTAATATGTTCTGTAGAATCATGGGTAAAAAAGGTCACACAAATCTCCTTGTCATATTACTTTGAACATTCTCTTATCATCCTAACTCTCTAGACAGTGATTTTTCGAAATGTCACCAAATGTGGCCAGCGATTCCATCATCACTGAGGAGGTCTTGCTGAGGAATCTTCATCAGCTGACTGCCTAGTCATCAAGCATCATTGCGACCCGATTTCCCCGCCATTGTATTCATTGTCTGTCTCGTTGCCTATTCAGAGTCTTATCTCATTTCGTTCCTGCTTCACACAGAGTGCGCCAATCACGTGATAGGAGATGGTATCAGGCCCACTCTCTAGCTTGTCATTTTGGATGTCTCAACATTAAAAATGTTTACTTAAGTTCATATGACTGGCACAAAACGTAGTTTTAAAATTCACAGGTGAATCTCAATGTTTCGCTTATGACCATGAAAATGTAATAAATTAATTATTGAAAGCAATATTATATTTTAAGAAGTTTCACGAACATTAATTCATTTCGAGCAGATGATATTTTTTTTATTTCTATCAACATAACCAATAAATAACCTTAAGGGAAATGAATTTTATATCTTAAATTAGCACCATTAACAGGCAGTGTGACCTGATCAGTGAAGGCAAATTTCCTTTCGCTACAAAATGTCTACAATTAAATTGTATATAAAATAATTGAGTATATATACATATTTTACATATGGTTCTTTTCTTTCGTATGTTCTTATAAGCTCAACGAGTCGTCACAGTTACCTGGATTTAGTAGCTTGTTTTAGAGGCTACACGTTTTCACCACGGTGATCAGTATAATGGCTTTGTCACCAAGGATTGTCTGAAAAATTTGTTCAACGAGTCGTCAGAGTTTTCCTGGTGTCGGCTCCAAGCCAGTTTTAGAGGCTACACGGTTTCACCACGGGGATCAGTGTAATGGGCTTTGTCATCAAAGAGTCTGTTTGAATACTGCGTTCAACGAGTCGTCAGAGTTTTCCTGGTGTCGGCTCCAAGCTAGTTTTAGAGGCTAAACGGTTTCACCACAGGGATCAGTGTAATGGGCTTTGTCACCAAAGAGTCTGTCTGAATACTTCGTTCAACGAGTCGTCAGAGATTTCCTGGTGTCGATTCAAAGCCAGTTTTAGAGGCAACACGGTTTCACCACGAGGATCAGTGTAATGAGCTTTGTCGCCAAAGAGTCTGTCTGAATACTTCGTTCAACAAATCATCCAAGTTTACCTGGTGTTGTCTCCAAGCTCGTTTTAGATGCGACACGTTTTCACCACAGGCATCAGTGTAATGAGCTTTGTCGTCAAGGAGTCTGTCTGAATACTTCGTTCAACAAGACGTAATGTTTTCCGTTAAACAATAAGTGTTTAGCTCTTTATCTCCTACGTTAATGAGTGGTCGATGTAAACAGAATCTCTCAAGGGCCGTGGAAAACGCCGTAACCTTGGGTCCAAATGTTCAGTATTCCAATGAAAATGAAAATTACATAAAGACTACTGTCATATTTTCCGTATCAAAACATGTATCCTCACAGAATTTTTTACTCATTTAAAAATATTATTATATAATTTATTTTATTATCAATTCGTCATAAAAATAAATATATTATTAAAAAGTGACAGCATTTATTAATCACTCGAAACAGTAATTTCATTTACTCATAGAGTTGAGACTTGGAGACAGAGAACACAATTGTCTAGAGCCCCACGAAATCAGATTTTAATTGTATCATTTGATATATTTTTTACATACAAATAGCTATTGTTATAATTCAATATTTTTCAAATGAAACGAAACCAGTTAGAAAAATCTATCTACCAGGGGCCACTATTTACACATATTCTGTAACATATATGTTAACATTTGAAGTACATATGTTAATACATGTAAGCGTTAAACCTTTTCAAATTAGGTAATGTCCCACTGCAAATTCCGGCCTCAGCTACTGATAGCCAAGCGGGGAAGGAGTGTTAACTGCCACGACTGTTCAAAACACATGATGGTTTGGGGACGGACAGACAGACAACATCCGGTCTGATAGTTGACAAAGTAGTTACAAAGTCAACACCAGGTAGAGGGTCAGAGCTCGAGTGTGACAAAATTATTCACTGGGGAAGACTGTTAAGTTGTGACGTTTAAAAATGTAAGAATATTTTTATAGTTTTGTTTTGATTAAAAGGGGAGGAAACGTGTACAATTTATAACGATAAAAAAGAAGGCTATCACCCATACACAGACGGCCAAAAACAACATAAAAAGTTTTACTGAATTCTTCTTTAATAATACTGATCTGACTTACAATTTGTTTAAAGAAGGAAACGTCTATACACAAACAGTCTTAGTCCCCGGCGAATCCACAATAGGTAGTATATTAACAATAGTATATTCTGTACTCGCTGTAATACACAGATATGCAAAATATATCATGAATAGAAAGCACCCTATATCCAGGGCTGACAGTTGAAGTCCTCTCTCTGCCGTTATTGCTGAGAAACATTTATGTTATGTTATGAATAAAACATAAAACACACTGTTCAGATTTGAGAGTTGATACAAAACTTGTTCGTATTTTAAGACAAATTATAATGATTAATTGAATTTAGGGTGAGGACGTGTGACCTGTTTGGTCTTGTTACTAACTGTGTTCGACCTAGCTCAGAAAAGACCTTCATTTATTAAAAGCTCCAAGGCCGGGGAACTAAGAGACCTACAGCTTCACATGGAATCCCAACCACGTAATATTGGTCTAATTTTCAATTATTTGACTAGCCTGATACCCAGTTATCTCCCTATACAGCAACCGGACATTGATTACCACCCAATGTGGACAATGCCAGATTTCTCTGGTAGTGTCCGCACTGATAACAACCATTAAGCGGACGCTATATCGGTATTAAGACGACCGGGCTTGGAACTTTTCGTCTACGTCTACGATCTCCACAACACGTTGTCCCCCAAGTAGCTGCATCACATCACTGCGCCACTAGTGCCGACTATACCATACCATTGGTTAAATATTCAAAGGACGAAGTGTGTTGTCCTTGTCCACAACCTATCCTTGGAGGACGTCAAGGTCACATATCCGTCCGTCAAGGTCACGGTAAATATTAACTGCATCGCCAAATACAATTTGTTCAATTTTAATTCGTTGTCAGTTGTGGACAGTTGGGCTTTACGGTATTAAATTATAAAAACACGTATCGAGGAGTTTTTTGTTCATGTACTTTACCTTTCATGAATTTTAAGATGATCATATTACGTCATCTATTAATTAACTACACATATTAATTGCTTTGTTAATTTTCTGTTAATAGGATGTTCCAGGCACAGTTGAGGAAGACTTGGGCAGCACGCCTGGTCGTGTTTTATTCTATATTTTATTTACTAAATGCCTCGGCTTGTATGAGCGCGCTTGGTGGCATTCCAGTGGCCAAGTGTTCAGGTTCAGGTGCAGTGTTGTCAAGAAAACTATGTTTTTCATTCGACACAATAAGTACTTGTTGAGGCAGAAGTCAGTTTGATAATTTTTAACTGGTTCAAAAAATAATAAAATAGAAAAAATATATCAATAATGCGATAAGAATTATCTTTAAACAATGGGGGGGGGGGGAATGTAACTCACAACAAGACACAATAAACAATACGAAAGTTCTCGGTCATAATATTAATTCACAATATCAAACAAGTAAGTTAGGTTATAAAAAAGAGATGGACCTAAAACGTCTCAACGATCCAACATGTAAACTCACTGCTATGGTTGCAGGTGGCCCACATCGTCACACCATTGTCTAAACCTAAACCATTCCCAAACTACTCTAGTTCCAGCACTTGCTCTAAGAGCGCTCTGAATACAAGCCGGGACATTCAATAATGAAACACTAACACACCGTTACACTCTTCCATTAATCTATTAAACCTCCCCGAAACTACCAATCAATATTCAGCATAAAAATTTGAAAATTTGAGGTTTCTTTATCGAAATAGTATGTTCAAACTAGCTGTGACAATAAAGAATACACCACGTCTTTGTCTCACTAAAATCACCAGAAATGTTTTGTGGTAGATAAATAAAACTACAGAAACTCATAAACCACATCATTTATTTACCACCATCGTACTTGCCCATTACTACGTAACAAACAGGTACTGTATTCTTAAAAACAGTGAACACAATCTGAAACTGAGTGGCGCAGTGCTACTTGGGGATCCTCAATGGTTAGGCTGAGACTCAGGATGCACTGAGGATGCCACATCGTAGCATGGGCGAAACGTCTGGAACTGTATATATTGTAAATAGTCCTTTGACGCGGTTGACACCGGAAGAACTAGTTGTTAATAATGACTCCAGCCGCTTAAGCTTACGAAATATTGAACTAAATGGCAAATAAACTAAGTTAATAAAAATAAATAAAACTATATTATAATGAAAAAAAAAATCCATAGCGATAAAACGTTACAAATGCAAACAACTCAGCGTGTTGTTGAAACATAAAAAAATAAATTAGCAATTACGTATCTTTATGATGCAACAAAATTACCTGAACAAGTTTACAATGTGTATATACTCATTTAAGTAGGAGTATCAATATAACGTCATTAAAACGAACGGAGGAGTACTTTACGTCATCAACAAGTTGGGTTGCCATGGAAACCGATGTGACGTCATAGCAAACACTTTCATTGCATTTTATAGGCTTCCTGAGCCGTTTATATACAATACATGGGTGACTGCTTGAAAAAGGTAATACTGACAACGTTATCTTAAACAAGTGTGCACTGATGGCGTAGTGCTGTAATCCAGCAACTTGGGGAGACATTTTTAGGAGATTGTAGGCGCTAGGTTCTATGCTAGGTCCTCCGCTCAGTGGTTGCTATCCGCGTGGACACTAGTAGAGAAGTCTGGAGTATCACTGTAGGGTGGTAGTCAGTGTTCGGATGTTGTGAGGGGGAGAGAACAGAGTGTCAGACTTGTCAAACATCAGAACAATACTACGTGGTTCGGACTCCACGTAATGTCCATTAGTTCTTGGCTATTGGGCTATTAATAAATGGTCCTTTCTGACCACAAGTAGAACTCGGAACAAGACTAAACATGTCATCCACAATCATATAATCATTCATGAACATCTTAAAATAGCCTACGCACAAAGTTGTGTCAGCGTCTAAATTAGAGGAGGGGAGTAAACCTAGATACAACATAGCCACAGTTAAACCCTTGTAAGGGTAGTATTGGACGGCCAGCCATCATTCTCTACTTTTATTGTTGAAGAGTTTACGATCGCGGCGCCATCTTGTTTGTTTTGTCTTAAATTGGTTGGAAGCTATGAAAATAGTTAATGCTGAAATTGGCTTTTAAATTCGACAAGATTGCCTCCGTGACAAGCTCCAAGGTCTTTCCAAATTGCTCACGTCAAAAATGAACTCTACGTTTGTTGTTTTAATTGACTTTTTTACGTTAAACTGCGTGCTTGAATCCTACAATGTTTGAATTGATTTATAGAAATTACACTTCCGTGAGTAAATCTTTTGCGGGGGAAATATGTTTATGGGTCTAGTTTTTATTACTTTAATTACCTACATTGACAAAACAAGCAAAATAATCAAATGACAAAATCTATTGGAAAATTTTAAATTAAAAACAAAGAGTTTTAAGAAAAGAGGTTATCCTCACTAAGATCATTAATGAAAATGTATTGTTTACTTTTGCGGGTTTTTTATTGCAGCTTATCAGAGAATTAAAATCCATTTTTTAGCCCCTGAACTGTTGTAAATAGACTAAAATAGGTGTACTTTACCTTCACGTCAAACAGTTCACAGTGTGTGAGTTGAGAATACCAACTACATGTTTCGCCGTGAATACGGCATCTTCAGGTTGTAGAACATAAAAAATAAATAAGTCCCAGTGGGATGCGTCACAAATTAATTAAAAAACACAGTTTACACATAAAGACCGTGAAATATGTGTGGTAGGCCTACCAAAAGTTTTAATGTTCGATGTCTTTATGTGTAAACTGTGTTTTTTAATTAATTTGTGACGCATCCCACTGGGACTTATTTATTTTTTATGTTCTACAACCTGAAGATGCCGTATTCACGGCGAAACATGTAGTTGGTATTCTCAACTCACACACTGTGAACTGTTTGACGTGAAGGTAAAGTACACCTATTTTAGTTTATCAGAGAAGTAGGAAAAAGACGAAATCACATCCGAATTAATATAGACTGCAGAAATTTAAATGATTTCAGTAACTGTGGAACAGTAGATTTGTAAGCGTCTCGTTGAAATTTAATTTAAGATATATACAGTACATGGTATTGGGTATTCTATATTGAAACTTAATTTTTTTACATCAATAAATTTATTTTTCGGTTATATTACTTCATAAAGAATGATATATCTTTCTATAAGTGCACAGAGGAAAAGAGAAAGGTATATGTTCTTGTGGCCGCAGCGAACACGTCACTGTCGTTTATGAACAGATTACAACTAATGTAACTTTATACATCTATGGTAATAATGATTACATTTTATCCTTGAGAATTTGACAAGATTAACAGGAGGGACAGACAAGATGCACTATTAGTGGTACACGCACTATTGGATTCAACCTCTGTTTCTTTTTTCTCTGCGGTAAAGTACACTTCATCTGTTATTAAAAAAATTAAAGATTATATAACTCGATCGTCATATGTTTTAATATTAATGAAAAGTAGACACATTTAGATTTAATTACAAATAAATGGTTTCAAAGAATTGGCACAAACTTTTCTCCACATTAAAAACTAAAAAATCAAACTTTGAAAATTATCAGTTTGATTCCCAAACATGTTTTTTCCATAACTCAAAAAATAGTCAAGTTATAGACATGCGGGTTTTACTAAAATATTTTAAATTGTAATTCACACCTTTCCTGAATATTTCATCAAAATCTTTGAACTGTTTTTGAGAAAATTCAATTTTTATGTTTTTGCCCATAAAATAAAAAGAAAATAAAATTTCAAAAAAAGTGAAAAAAATGGTCTGGAGATATTGGCTAAAAACACCAACATACCAAATTTCATAAAAACTTATCCATTCGTTGTTCTCCAGCGAACTGCACATACACACACACATTTACGGACAGACACCAACTTTTTTTTTCGAAAAAACACCTTTTTTTTGGGTTCAGGGGAGCCTAAAATGGATTTTTAGACCAACTTGTAAAAAAAGTTTGTTTTGATGATCACAATACTTTCTCTATTCTAACGCATATGAGAGAAAGTAAAAATCAATTTCGATCTCCTAAGATCATAATAGTTACGATATACGGTAAATTAAGTTAAAAGAAAGGTAAGAATTGTAGAAATTGTTTAAAAGAACTTTGTTTAAGTATTTGTTTTGTTAGATCAAAATTCCCTCATTTGAACCTCACAATGCATAAAAGTGTCACGGGGGTAATTTCTACAAATTGAATAATTTTGATTCTCGAATCGTTTACAAATTTGTGTTTACTTTTCACTTTCCAGGAAATCAGTATCAGTGAAACTTGTCATTCTGGCAAAACGACAAAGTGGCGGTGATCTAGGGAGGCAGGCGTGCCAGCTTTCTAGGCTTTGCGGTTCGCCGAACTGTTACAAAACAAGTGTCATTTGTTGCACAATACCTGCGGCCTAGGGCTTAGGGCGTCAACATCAAACGACCATAATTATGGAGAAAACTTCCATCCAGGTATTAAACAAAACAAGCACTGCGAGTTACTTATAATAACATCCTTATATGTAATACGTGAAGCCGTTATTTGCTAACACAACCCCTCCCTCATTTATTGACCAATTAAAACGGTTTACATGTCAACAAAATTCCCCTATTCCTAATTGTACAAGAAGGTCTTAATTCTTCAATATTTTCACTTTTAAGGGTGTGGAAAGCCCTCAAAGTACGTTTGTCGGCTATAAAAATAACAAGGAGAGAGATTTAAATTAACGAAAGAGTAACACCTGTTCAAATGTAACAAATAATATTTAGGAAATTTTAACAGCTGATGAAATGTAGATAATTGTGTTTATATTATTCAGGATGTTATAGATATGTTTTGTCTTTGTTTTGCCTCGTATATAAATAAGCGAGTGCATGTCTGCCCGTACGTTCTTAAACATTACTACACCATTCATCCGATTGTCACGAGACTTTGGGAAGTTATGTATTTCTTGCCAGAGAAGGTTTTTAAGCAGAGATAATCACTACGCGGCCATCGAGCCGCATACGGCTCTTAACACAAATTTTGCGGCCCATAAAATATTTTATAACTGCAATGATTTATTTAAAGTAACAACCGCTTTAGTATTTTTAGAAGCCAACTAAAATGCTTAGAATTGTTCGTCTTTGTTATAATCCACTGAATACTAAATTAATAGCATAGAGACAGGTGAAATGCGAATAGAAAACATACGAAAAACTGTATTTTTATGTACTTGGGGCCCTTAGATTATTTTGAGAAAAGTAATAAGGCTCTTCGTGAAATCCTAGTAATGAACCCTGTATTATCTAACATGGTTTTATTAGTAGCCGACTGTAGGGCTATGCCCCTCTGGCCTTTAATTTCAATGGTAATCTAATGGAGTTAATTTTATTTATTTAATTAATCATCATCTAATAAATAAAATAATTGTCACTAAACAAATTAAAAAATAATCTAAGTAATGACATTGGTTAATAAAATAGGTTGCAAAACAAGAGCAGATGATATTTAAGCGAATGCATGTCTGTGAGGTTAAAGTAACCAAATCCATAGAGAATTTGTTTATTACTTTCCCTGAACAGTTTTAATTTTTTTTAAATAAAAAATAGTTTTTGATTGATCAATCTTAGAGTACAACTCACTTCATAAACAATAAACATTGATTACATTTAAAGTTAAACATTCGTTGTAAACTGAAAGTTTTAATTCTTGAAATTCATTTGAGATAACCGAAATGTCTAAATACAGTGTTTAAAAAAGAGCTTTAAAGTATAATAAAGCTTTAAAAAACGAGTCCTTCTTAAAAGTTCATTCATAATAAGTCCTAGTTTCAGTGATGTGAAATTGCACGAAGTTAACACTATATAAGGGCAATTTAATTGTGCAATAACACACATTTCCTTTCACGACAATTCCTTTCCATTCTTTTACGACAATAATTTATTTCTGAGGCCTAACTAAAATTATAACTAAGTACTTATTTAAATAAATGTCGTTGACAGTTTTGGAGTTTACCATTCGATGTTTGTAGTCAATTTGCATAAAATTAGGTGAATTTTAAATTGTTGTCTTAATAATTTTTTAAGTGAAAATTCATAAGCAATTACAAATTTTCGTATATTTAAGGACGTTTATCAGCTAATTTTTAAACTATTCCTATGGATAACAACACAGAGATGAAAGGAACAGGGGTCGCATCCAATACTGCACTGAATGTGTATCGATAGTTCTCCAGTTTGCAATCAGGCAGGGCCAGCACCTTGTCAGTCCCCCCCTTATTCTCTCCAATTCCTCAGAGACTAACATAGTATATATTACTACGTTTATGAATAAAGATGTACATTAGTTGAAATTTCTTTATAACTGCCACTGAGGCGTTCGCTGCGACCAAAAGGAAGCAAGCTTTGTTTCTGTCTTCTGTGTGTCAATACAGTGGTGTTAGCGCTTGTTTCTGTAAGGTTGTTGAGTATTTGGGACTGATCCTCAGTGGTCAACACTAGTCGATTCACTTCAACTTCTTTAAAGGATTTGATCATTTAAAAAAATCTATAAAATTGTTTGTAAGAAATGTCTATTGTTATAGCCGTATTGAAGCCTCCAAAAAGTTTCCAATAGAATAAAATTAAAATATTATATTTATTGTAAGTTGACAGTTCACGCTGTGTTCAAATTAAACGATGAGGAGAGGTAAATTCGTCCAATGTGCATAAAAGTGCTAAGTCCTCACCTCAAGGGCGTGCTACAGAATGTGTGTAGTGCTACCCATGGACAACATTGTAGCTCTTAGTGATTTCAGAAGACAGACTGACGATGAAGTCACTAGATTTTCATTACGAGGTTTGCATTAGAGGTGAGACCAGCATTACATCAGCAATTCATTAGGTTATGTCTCAATAAACCGAGGTCCTTTCCTCCTGAACTTCACTTGGTGAGGACTGCATGCCTTCAGGAGCATACAATAGTAAAAACAGACATACGATAGTTAAATTACCCACTCAACCACCCTACCAACGTACACAGTTTCATTCCCTTACCCATCCACTCAACTTACTAACACACGATCAATACCTTACCCACCCACTCAACCCAATTACACACGATCAATACCTTACCCACTCACTCAACCCACTTACACACGATTAATACTTTACCCACCCACTCAACCCACTTCCACACGATCAATACCTTACCCACCCACTCAACCCACTAACACACGATCAATACCTTACCCACTCACTCAACCCACTTACACACGATTAATACTTTACCCACCCATTCAACCCAATTACACACGATCAATACCTTACTCACACATTCAACTCACTTACTCACAATAAATACCTTACCCACCAACTCAAAACAATAACACACGAACAATACCTTACCCACCCACTCAACCCAATTACACACGATCAATACCTTACCCACCCATTCAACCCAATTACACACGATCAATACCTTACCCACCCACTCGACCCAATTACACACGATCAATACCTTACCCACCCATTCAACCCAATTACACACGATCAATACCTTACCCACCCACTCAACCCACTTCCACACGATCAATACCTTACCCACCCATTCAACCCAATTACACACGATCAATACCTTACCCACCCATTCAACCCAATTACACACGATCAATACCTTACCCACCCACTCGACCCAATTACACACGATCAATACCTTGCTCACACATTCAACTCACTAACACACGATCAATACCTTACCCACCCATTCAACCCAATTACACACGATCAATACCTTACCCACTCACTCAACCCACTAACACACGATCAATACCTTACCCACCCACTCAACCCACTTCCACACGATCAATACCTTACCCACCCACTCAACCCACTAACACACGATCAATACCTTACCCACCCACTCAACCCACTAACACACGATCAATACCTTACCCACTCACTCAACCCACTAACACACGATCAATACCTTACCCACCCACTCAACCCAATTACACACGATCAATACCTTACCCACTCACTCAACCCACTTACACACGATTAATACTTTACCCACCCACTCAACCCAATTACACAAGATCAATACCTTGCTCACACATTCAACTCACTAACACACGATCAATACCTTACCCACCCACTCAACCCACTTACACACGATCAATACCTTGCTCACACATTCAACTCACTAACACACGATCAATACTTTACCCACCCACTCAACCCAATTACACAAGATCAATACCTTGCTCACACATTCAACTCACTAACACACGATCGATACCTTACCCACCAACTCAAAACACTTACACACAATCAACATTCTACTCATGGTACACTCAAGAAGGGTTGACAATAAAACTGTCGTAAAACTATATAAGTTAGCTTTGTACAACATAATATACATTATAATTACCTGAATCAGCGCTTATTATTTAATGTATTTGAGCCGTATTTAAAAACTCAAAAGCCATCTCAAATCAATTTAACATACATTTATTACATCAGTAAATCCACTCTGATTCAAATTCCTAGATGAAATACGCCTACTTACGCATGATTATACTTGTTTGGTAAACATTTGGTTTCGTTGCTCTAAAGTAATTTAGTTTAAAATTGTGTCTACAGATAAATGGGCAATATTTATTTATGATCATAATTGAAGTCCGATAACTGTCGCAATAAATAAATCATTTCACAGCAGTAATCTTGACGCTGATTAATTTTTTACTCAGTTTGTACAGTAAAAGTGCCTCACAATATTGTAAGCTGGAAAAGTATGTAAATGTATTGTATATTAGATAGTATCACATAACACCTCATTTATTGTAGTGTAAAATTAGCGTTAACGTGTTGAACAACTATAGTTGTAGGGGAATAAAGTGGATGGTTATTTAAACATAGAGTATATAATTAATGTGAACTATGTACTGAATGAAGCAATCAAAGAGGGAAGAGCAAGGAGGTGAGTAATACTTGTCTTTGTAGCAGGAAGTTCGCTTTAGAAACGAAGTGAATTTTAATGAGACCGATTAATGCAGAGTAAAATCACGGCCTAATGACCAAAAACCCAATTCGGAAAGGCCATCTAGTTTTTGACAATTCAAAAAACACTATCAATATGTAAAAAGTAAGTGAACGCAAATTATAAAGTTCAATTCCTGGCGGAAGAGGCAATCGCCAACAGTAAGATCTGTCGGGAAATCAGGACAACTTTCTGGCAAAACCCTGGACAAAACTGGTTTAAAAAACAGGTTACCCTTCTTGATTATTTAGCTGGAATCAAAGTTTGTTTTGTCCTGGTTCGTGAAGTGAGTAACAGTTCTTTAACAGTAACTAACTGCCTATAAATAGGATCGTAAACATTAGTTATTCATCTATATGAGTCCAACAGTAACTAACTGTCTATAAACAGGGTAGCGAAGATTAGTTATTCAGATAAATAAGCCTAACAGTAACTAACTACACGTAAAAGGACAGTGAATAATAGTTATTCAGTCCGTTCAGTACAACAGTAACTAAATGCCAACTAAAAGATAAGCGAGAATAATTTAGCCAGGAGGTAAGTCTAACAATAACTATCTGCCTGTAAATAGGTTAGCGAAGACTAGTTATCCAGCCAGGTCAGTAAAACAGTAACTAACTGCCTATGTACATGAGAGTAAATTATAGTTATCTAGTACGTACGTAGAACATTATCAACTATAATAACTAATTATAATTATTCATTATTATTCATTATTCATCTGTAAGACGCCGATCGTAGAGATATGAGTGAATATGAGGAGTGAATGAGTGTGATGAGTGTAGATGAACGAGTGTAGTCATTGTTACTATCTGAGTTCGACTTAGCTCAGAAAGGACTATTTATTAATAGCCCAATAGCCAGGACAATTAATAAATTATATACTGCATATAACAATGATATCGAAGGTTAGTAATCCAGCTAGGTAAGTACAACAGTAAATAACTGCCTATAAACAGAATAGCGAGGATTGGTTATCCAGTAGATAGGTACAACAGTAAATAACTGCCTATAAACAGAATAGCGAAGATTGGTTATCCAGTAGATAGGTACAACAGTAAATAACTGCCTATAAACAGAATAGCGAAGATTGGTTATCCAGTAGATAGGTACAACAGTAAATAACTGCATATAAACAGAATAGCGAAGATTGGTTATCCAGTAGATATGTACAACAATAATCAAACATCTGTTACGACACATTATTTATTACGTTATGTTGTTATTACTAATTATATATAGCTATTATTCAATTGCTATTATTATTACTATTATACCTTAAATATTAGTCCTGTTGATCCTCAATTAAATAGAGTAGCAGATATTTCCTGCATGTAGTACACTAAAAAATATATTAGTTTTGTAAATTTAAACCTTAGATTTATAATTTTCAATGGTTATGTTTGTATGAATATATGTATTGAAAAAAAAACAACATTATATTTAACTATGTCATTAGTTTATAAAGTTGTATGAACATGGGTTACTAATGAAATAATGAATGCCGTCGGACAGTAAGTAGGTATTCTTATTTCTGTTCTCATAAAAATATATACAATATTTTATACATGTTACAGAACGTCTTCTCCTATACGATCTCCACATTTCCATGTTCTATAGTTCTTTAGTAGAAGTAAATTTAAAACAATCCATATTTTTATTCTTCATCCAAACATATATATCTGATTCTTACTATCTAATTAACACTAGTCAAACATTTTTTTACATACCACAAAAATACTGAAAAAAAGTTACGCAAGTAATTATTTTAAAAATATAATATTCAGTTATATTTTAAGGAGACGTTTTTAACAGTAATAATTTCTGTAGCACTTCTTATAATTTCTGGATTTATTTTACCTTCGGAATAATCCAATTAACTGAACTCAAGGATTTCTCCTTGGAAAATTAACTGAACACAATTTAACGAGAGAGCTTCTTTATAAAAGAGATTTTCTCTCTCCTCTGTTTGCAGTAATTCTTTAAACTTGATTTCAAAATTATTCTTGCTTCCAAGTCTTTTATTAGTTAGATAAACCTGTTATTACATTTATAATTACTTGATTAAAAACAACAACCTTCCAACAAAATCAGTTTGGAAATTAAAACTAATTTCCGTAATTTTAAGATTTAATAAACATAACAATAATCAAATTTAATCCGAACGAATCGTTAAAACTTTTAAATATAAACACCAAGAGTTAAATAATATTCTCTTCGAGTTGCAAGATTACTTAAAAACTTTTAACACAATAACTTTGGGCTAGTACTTTCTTCTCAACAACAAACTTCTTCACTTCAAACAATGTCACTTCGTTGGTGTTTTGTTGAATTCTTTAACTCGTCAAGTCTTGATTGGAGAAGATATTGCCAATCAAAGGGCTTTAATAATCTGCCAATCGGCAAATTATCAAGGACAGAACATTTCAGTCTGGGGATGGCGTTTCCATAACAGTCTTAGATGAAGGTTACGTTGATTAGTGCTCTGTCCTTGATTGGGAAATCAAACTTCATCCTTAGCTTCACTGATAAAATTATGGTGAAAAAGGAACCTCAATCATGACACAGTAAAATTAATGTTGCAACACATTTCCATGTTGATTTTCAATTATTATCTAAAGAATTTCTTATTCTCCATACAAACTACATCAAGAAATCAATAATTACTAAATAAAATATTAATCATATTTTCCATTTAAAACTGTAAACTAAGATCGAGAAGCTTTCTCTGTCAATTAGTTCCCTCATTTTACTTTTGTTTTATAATTTAAAATATCATCATAATACTAATATCATATTTTTTAAATTAGTTTTTATTTTCTGACTGTTTTTCACGCTTTTATTAAAGTTATATATACGTATTAAAGTTACATACATCTTTATATATACTATCTAAGTTCATTATTTTTATAATATTAAATTTTTTGTGTATTTACCTGCAATTGAAAATTCATTGCAAATGTGTTACTATTTTATTACAAAGTTTTATGTTCGCATAACTTAATGACATTGAATTAGTATATTTCATAACAAGAGTGGAAAGTGGGGTTTTGCATGTTCGAGACCATATGTTTGAAGTGCGAGACTTGTCGAGCACTTCAAATGGTCGAGAACATACAAAACACTTTCACTCGAGTTTTGAACGACACTTTTCACTACACTACGGAATAAAAACAGGTGTTGTTGACTGTGAAAAATTTTCGGTTGTAAACAATGTTACTTTCGGTAGTAAACAATAGACAGCTGTTGAAAATATGATGTTTCGCAGGTTGTAAACACATAACGAAAACAGCTAAACTCATAGTAGTGTAGTGAAAAAACTATTTCACCTTTAAAATTGTACATACCAACTAAACACTAATTTTAAGCTACAAACAACGAACGAATTCTATACATTTTCAATTTATTAAATTGTTTCAATCTTCCTTTTTGTTTTCCTATTTGTTGAAAGTGTACTTGTATGTGATATTGTCTACTGGGCCATGCCACTACGTATTTAAATAACATTATTTTTGAATAATTTGACATTGAATAATTTCATACAATATGGCATTACGAGAATTATAAGTTCCAGAATTTTCATTTGACAATCCAGGTTTTTAGAACTAAATAAATACAGTTTCATTTAACAAATAATAAGGAATTTCCTCATGAAAACGACATTGTTCCTCGACATTTTTTTTAAGAAACGTTCGAGAAGGTAAAGTTATTTTTAAAGATACGATAGTATTTTTTAAATAAAATTAAATATATATCGTATGGTTTGTTGTCAGCTGCCATTTGTTAATTATGAAGCTGCGATGTATATTTGGATAAATATGCAACAGTCATGATTATATATTCATTGATTATAAAATGTAAAGTGATCTCCTGTCACAAAGCTAAGTCCAATCCATTATAAGCCATCTAACATCTGCCTCACTGATTCTGTGTATGCTGACCAATCCCTCCGTAAAAGAGCGCAGGGGGCACTCTGTAACTATGTGATCCATTGTTTGAATAGACTCCCCGCAATCACATGACTAATTCCTTACTGATTCTTTGTATGCTGACCAATCCCTCCGTAAAAGAGCGCAGGGGGCACTCTGTAACTATGTGATCCATTGTTTGAATAGACTCCCCCCAATCACATGACCAATTCCATTTACACTTCCATTTATACTACTGTCAATCCCCATTTATAATTCCAGGGGTTGTGATGTTGTTCGCGTCAACAGCAAATGTCTAAAGCTGTACGTATTCCCTGGGTAGTTCTAAACGAGCAACAAACCTGGTAGCTGGACCGTCACGAATTTGTGATCTCCCAGCTATGGCAGCTACCACAAAACATAAAATTAAATGTATTTATATAATGAAAACACGAGAAAATTATCTCAACTTTTAATTAGAGTCTTTATTTGAACTTGTCTACGTGCAAAGATGAAACATTAACTGGTCCTTGTCATAAACTGTGTCGTTAAAAACTCTTTGAAAACACCTCACATTTTAATTGCCTTCTTAACAACTCCTTTTTGCCCCAAGCTCTCCATTATGTTGCTAATTTTTATTTTCATAGACCTAAAAAGAACTATTTCACTTTTATTAATAAAAATAGGTTTTCGTTTCATAATTTCGCATAACAAGTTTATATTATATTTTATAGCTTTAAAACCACAAAAATACAATGCTTGTTGTGTAGGTCTACACAAAAATTATAGTTTGAACGTTTTTTTCTAGCGTTGAATTGTTAATATTTTTAATTATTTTGTGATTTCCAACGCCTTAAGTGTTTTTAAAACTAACACAACGTTTCGGCAAGTATGCAACACCCGGCATCTTCAAGTTCAACTTCCTTCAGGTTCATATTCAGGTTTTAAGCGTTTTTTATGTTGATATGATAGTTAAGTAAATATAAAAAAAATTGTATTAATTGTAGGATAAAGAGTAAGTAGCACCTGAAAACGACACACCTGTTCAAACAAAGTTGTGTCAGTTTTAAAAACACTTCAAGTTTTTCGAAATCTCCAATAAATTTACTAATATACAAATTATACTTTAAAATCACGAAAAAATATTTTAAAATATGGTTTTTTTAAGTAAATAACTTGTGTAATTAAGCCCCTTTTATTAGATCCACTCAATAATTATGTATTCTAGTGTTACAGACTTAAGTTGATTCCGGCCTATTTTTTACGTCATTGCTACGGATAAAGAACATTTGCAAAAACCGGCCAAATAAATACTACTCCTGTAGAAACTTAACACACCACCTCAGATTAAGTAAAACTATATTTTTATATTAATAAAAAAATTGAAATCCAAAATAATTTTTCGTTTGCAAACTTTACTTCTGTTAAAAATGAAATTGAATATTTTTTATATTTTTTCCTATACAACTAATTAGGAATTTGCAAAGCAATTCCAACGCACAATCTTATTCTTGATCAAATGCAATTTGTAAAAAAAAATCCGTTTAAAAATAACTGTTTAGTTTGGATACACGTGATCGTATGTCCGATCGAAAATAACATTGTTCTTATTGGATTAAAACCAACTTGGCCAACAGCCTAAGTAGACTTTATCTAAAACTTAACTGTACATAGTAAAATGTTTATACTGTACATACAGTATCCATAATATTTTATAGCTATTTTCCTTCTTCATGCAAATAATTTTTCAATTCCTATGAAGATAGTTAAAACACCATAGTCTGGGTTATAACCCTCATATCCAGGAACTTCGTTAAATAAGCAAATCAGGATGCCGGAAGAAGAATGTTGTTTCTGGTGTTACGTAATCCTTGACTGTAAATTATCTCACAACGAGAAAGAGGCGATTCTTCTTCATTTACTCTAACTTATTTTCAAATGAACATGTTCGTATTCCGAAAAAAAATACATTCATAACTAAAAGGCGAGTTTTATCCTGATGACGATAGAAATCTTAATGTGATAAAAAACAACCTTTAAGTTTGTTTTAAGATCAATAACGTTGAAGACCAAAGAGGTCATTACTGTATTACCAATCGGTTTTTATGGTAACCCATGAAATTAATAAAAACCAAATTTTATTAATTTCAAAGGATTATACTACCAGTATATAATTTGAAATAATAGTCTAAATTAATACTCATAATTAGAAAGAGTATAAGTGCAATAAGTAAAACATTAAGAAATTACTATTTTCTTTTCTTTTTTAAGCACATTTTAAGTCTATATACAAATATTAAAAAATCAAAAGAAAAATACATTATGGTCTGGCCGGCGAGCTATGGCCCCTAAAGGATTAGGTAGCCCTCGATACCACGCACGCACGCACGCGCGCACGCACACACACACACACACACACACACACACACACACACACACACACACACACACACACACACACACACACACACACACACGCACACGCACGCACGCACGCACGCACGCACACACACTCCCAGGAGCGGCAAACGATCTCGCCCCGACCCTATCATAAATCACTCACTATAATTCTATTGCAAGATGGCAACTTTTTTTAATCTTCCATTTTTCTCTCCTGATATTATTATTTTTGTAATCTACAAGAAAATCTGAGAAAAATTATACCAAACATGTTAATGTAAAACATAAATACAGTATTTAAATGGTTAAATAATATGTTGGTGATAACAAAATACATATTTTAATCATAATTTTACGTGGATAACAAAAACGTTAGTTAATAAAAGGAAAAAGTAGATAGTAAAAATTTCAATTTTGTATTAGACACCCCAGTTGCAAATTATTTATGACAGGCGGCCGAGAAAGGTTGACAAGGACTGCCTTGGCGGTGTGTGTGCGTGTGTTGATGGTTATCTCTCAGGGGCCATAACCAATAGGCCAAAGTAGTTGCCTTTTTAACACAATATTGTATATTTCAAGACGATTATTATAAAATATTACATGGATAGATCTGTATGTGACTAGTGAAGTCTGGTTACTAACTGAAATAAGATTATTAGCATTAAAAAAACTATCAAAATAGCAAAGCCGCCAAGGCCAATGAGAAAATCAACCGGATAGTTAATCAATTTGAATCCATTAAACTAAAATATTAGTTATCAAAGTCGAGAAATCGATCGGATGATCCAAACCACAAATTGCTATTAAAGTTGCTATTAAATGCTTTTTGATAACATTGAACCTGACATTGTAATCAAATCGAAGTCGGTGAGAACCATCGAACGCAAGCCGAGTCGATACAAGAGCGCTAGAGGCCTCCTATCGTCCTAGTAGTTGGATTACATTACTCCCCAACAAGTGCTATGTCCTCCCGTAATTGATGGATTACGGGTAGTATATATAGTTTTGTGTTGTTTGAAATTTATTTGTTGGCATTAGATTGTTCTTGATTGGTACATTTGTTGGCGACTTCCAACGCTTCAAGTATTTTAAGAAACAAACACGACGTTTCGACAAGTATAAAACTCTTGTCTTCTTCATGCGTTAACTTAGGCCTTTGAATACATTAAAATTAAAAACTACTAAGTACAAAGCCTGTAATTTTTTCAACTAACTCATATCAATGTCACAAAACCCTTAAAAACTCTACAAGCATGCAGTTTTTAAAGGGATCTCTTACACTGAAATGGGTTAGTACAAATATATAAATAAAAAATATTAGTTTTACACACCGGCTTAAGTTGTAAGCAACACTTGAGGATGACATGAGTTTTATACCAGTCGAAACGTTGTGTGTTTTTTAAACATTTGAAACTTTGGAAATCTCCAACAAAATTACTAATTACATGTTTGAGATTTATTGCTCTCATGCAATTTCATCTTCCAAAAATCTAAAAGGAGCAATTTATAGGACATTTTTAGGCTGTCAATGTTTGTCATTAAACAGATTCGATTTCAACTTATGCATCACCACAAAACCAATACTAATACGGCATACCAATCAGTAACCGTGTAAAGTGACAGAAACCTTGAACGGTCACGAGTCAACAATGTAAAAACTGACTCGTATCTCTCCTGTATGGACCGTGTAAAGTGACAGAAACCTTGAACGGTCACGAGTCAACAATGTAAAAACTGACTCGTAAGTTATCTCTCCTGTATGAACGGTGTAAAGTGACAGAAACCTGAGCGGGCACGAGGTAACAATGTAAAAACTGACTTGTATCTCTCCTGTATGAACGGTGTACAGTGACAAAAACCTTAGCAGTCGCGAGTCAACAATGTAAAAACTGACTCGTATCTCTCCTGTATGGACTGTGTAAAGTGGCAGAAACCTGAGCGGGCACGAGTAAACAATTTAAAAACTGACTTGTATCTCTCCTGTATGAACCGTGAAAAGTGACAGAAACCTTGAACGGACACGAGTCAACAATGTAAAAACTGACTCGTAACTCTCCTGTATGAACAGTGTAAAGTGACAGAAACCTTGAACGGACACGAGTCAACAATGTAAAAACTGACTTGTATCTCTCCTGTATGGACTGTGTAAAGTGACAGAAACCTGAGCGGTCACGAATCAACAATATAAAAACTGACTCGTACCTCTCCTGTGTGAACCGTGTAAAGTGACAGAAACCTGAGCGGTCACGAGTCGACAATGTAAAAACTGACTCGTAACTTTCCTGTATGAACAGTGTAAAGTGACAGAAACCTGAGCGGTCACGAGTCAAAAATGTAAAAACTGACTCGTAACTTTCCTGTGTGAACAGTAAAGTGACAGAAACCTGAGCGGTCACGAGTCAACAATGTAAAAACTGACTCGTAACTCTCCTGTATGAACAGTAAAGTGACAGAAACCTGAGCTGTCACTAGTCAACAATGTAAAAACTGACTCGTAACTCTCCTGTATGAACAGTGTAAAGTGACAGAAACCTGAGCGGTCACTAGTCAACAATGTAAAAACTGACTCGTAACTCTCCTGTATGAACAGTGTAAAGTGACAAAAACCTTAGCGGTCGCGAGTCAACAATGTAAAAACTAACTCGTATCTCTCCTGTATGGACTGTGTAAGTGACAGAAACCTGAGCGGTCACGAGTCAGCAATGTAAAAACTGACTCGTATCTCTCATTTATGAACAAATTTATTCAAGAGTTTATTTGAATATACTTGAATATATACAAAAGAGTTTACTTGAATTCACATAAGACACCAATCGTCCACATATGGACGAACATTGACGCGAATTTAAGTAGATGGACGAATAGACTTGGAAGGTTTGGACAAATTATAAAGAGTTAAGAAGCGCCTGTTCCAACATTTGAATCACTCTGATTTAAATAGAACCGGGTTGACTTACCTAATGCTTACAACGCTTTCCGTTACCTGCAAGTTAAGTTTAGTCGATGATGTGATCGAATGTTTATTCAACCGATATTTAATTACTAAGCGAATCAGTGCATACTGTTTCTATTTCCTATAAACAGTAATTATTGAATAAGTGATTGGTAACTATTTGTGTCGAGAGCCAATGGCCGACAGGTCTAAGGCGTCATGATTATGTAACTTGATTACATATGGCCCAGGTTCGTTTCCCGCCCGGCCTTGACTGTTGTTTTTATCTGTAATATTTACCTTATTCTGTTCTGGTTCCCCTACTTTTGATAAGTTCCCCGCATAGATCAATAGTATATGGGGAAATGGGTAGGGAAAGGTTGTAAAAAAGGTCACCTCACCTTAAGTGTGTTCAATTGAAATTTATTTTTGAATAAAATTGTTAGTGTCCATGTAAGTAATAAATGAGTTATGGGAAAAAAATCAAAATGACTAATTTGGCCTTTCAGTGCATAACTCATGAACAAACCTGTGATATTATTTATTAACATTTTGAGGATATAGTGGACAAAAAAGTACCAATCAACTCAGTACAGTATATAGTAAATCTAAACAAAAAAATAACTTTTCTTTGAGTGTTACCAATTATTTTTCTATAAATGATATTTGTTCAAAATTTTGGGTTGGAATTTGTACAGTCATCTTTGGCTAAAAAGGTAGATTGATAATATGTATATAAAATTAATTGCTAGAGTTTACTATAAATGTGGGAGTTATGCCCATCTGTTGAATTTGCGAGTTAGGGCAGGCGGGGGCTATGATGGTTAGAGAGGGGAGGGGAATACATTGCTAGTTCTTTAGTGAGTCAGGATCTTTACTACTCTCAGCGGAAGTTGTGATAAAATCTAGAACAAAATTCCTTAGAGCACTAAACTGGGCGCCTGGACGAACACCCTTAACTCTTTTAGAGCCAACGTCCTGTTAACCGGACGTCACGAACAATTTTCATTAAAAAAAACATTTTTATTGATTTAGAATTATCTTCAATAATTTTTAGTTGTATTTTGATACAAAAGGTTCCCAAACCTTTCGGAAACAGCTGTTTTAAACAAGATAGAAATTTCCATGACTTTTTTTCTTTGCGAACAAATTATTGTGAAAATTCAACAGGTTGTTAATAACTAAATTGTCTTCACAGTAAATTGATTGAATAGAGCCGAGCAATTTTTATAATGGTCATAAAGATACCCAATGAAAAAAATAGAGACGATATACATTTTTATCAAGTAAATTTATTTTTAATGAAAATAGCATATACTAAGTAAGGTTTTTTAAATATGTTATTTCAGTATACTGATTATTCATAGATAATTAGGAATAAAAATTAATAATTTTGTATTATAAATACCAAAGTTAGGAATTTTCAATGGCACATTATTAAAATTGATAGAAACCCTTTGGCACTGGCAGAAAAACACTTCAAAAATTCCTCTGGCACTAAAATGGTTGAAAACATCTTGTTTCATTGTGCACTTCATATTGACTTGTGATTGCTAACCGCCCTAATCTATTTCAACACTTCGTCCTGTTGTTTTGTCGTGTTTCAATCTTGACAACTCAAGGGTTGACAGTTCCCAAGATTATCACTACTCTATTCGCAATCAACCCTAATTTTGTCGGAAGCTTTATAATACATCAGAAATACATTAAGACTTGAGTGACAAGGCCTAACGACGTGATGAATGTTTGTCAAGCACACAATGTGTATTGTTTCCGCGAATCTCAAAATTTGACAAACAAAACCGGTACTGATTTTAAAAACTACAGCCTGCCGAGCCAATATGCAACGATTTTTAATGTATCGGGTAAAAGATTCTTTTCAATAATCAAATGCATGACTCTACTAAGGGGTAAACTACAAATTTCTTCTGAAGCATGTCGCATTTGAAGAGATTCAACAAAATTGAGTAACCGGTATTTATGCACTTTCTAGACGCTTCTAAAATCTTAACATATAAATGACCAGTGGGTAAATCAGATCTATATTTCCTGTGAACTTGTTGTTTATATGGTTGAAACTCGTTTAGTAGGCTACCGTAAAAAAAAAAAAATCCACTTTTTCAAGTCTTATTTTTTATTATATCTCGTATTGTTTAATAAGTTGTAATTTCTGCGTTATTTTTGTACTTTGACGTGGTTTTTATGCTGAACACAAATTTCGGTCTACGACCAAAATCACTTTCATGTACGAGAATTATTTCTCGAGATATCTACCAAGATCTCTCCTTTCGTGGAGAACACGTATGACAGTTATTTATTATTTTATAATAATAAAACTAACGATTGACCACAAAAAACGAATTTGCATGTTAATTACGAAAAACGAATGAGGAACGACGTGCAAGCCATACCGGAGGCCAGGCAACTACTAATACATATGAGTAGGATATGTTAGGTTAGGTTAGGTTCGATGAATAAGTGTGTTGTTACTTTGGGGCGAGAAATTATTTTAATGCAACGCTTGCACTTACAAACATTGATGTTTGTAAGTTCAAGCGTGTAAATAAATGGTTTACAACAGGTTATGTTAGGTTAGGGTAGATTATGTTATGTTAGGGCAGGTTATATTAGGTTAGGGTAGGTTATGTTATGTTAGGGTTGGTTATATTAGGTTAGGGTAGGTTTTGTTTTGTTAGGTTAGGTAGGTTATGTTATGTTTTGTTAGGTTAGGTTTGTCCTATCCTATAAGACTCACCATACACGTTCAGTAGTTATGAAATTAATGCTTTTACGTGGGTTAATTTCAACGTGAAATCCATCAGCTGTGCTGGAGACGATCACGATGGCTGTCAGAACAAATCACTTCATTGTGAATCCTCCACCGTACCAAGGCCGATGGGAGACAGCCATGACTGGAATGATTAATGTTTAAATATCTACTTGTAACACAATCACAACGCATCAACGCTTCAAGAATAACTCGCAATAGGCAATGATAAAGAGCTTTAAAGTGTTTTAATTTGGATTCTGAAATAAAATTTTAAAAATCCAACAACGAAGTTTATTTTCCTTATTTTAACTAGTCAATACTGACCCCAACAACACTCATATATATATACACGGTGGAATTACCCATTGTTAAAAAAAAATTAAAAAAACGACAAATTCAAGACAAAAACTATGTACATTACATTTATCGAATGTAGTTTTTTCTCCTGAACATGAATTTGACATCGAATTCATGTGACGAATAATAACTGAGTAAAAAAAATGTTTGGTTAGATTAAATTAGGTCAGTTTATGTTGACCTAACTAACCTAACCTAATTAAACAACATAACCTAAACTAATATAACTTGCTTTGTTAATATCTCAGTTTTTATTTGTCGTAAGAAGAAATGTATGTCATATTTGTGTTTTGGAGGAAAAACTAAATGCTATTAATGTTATATAAACATGTTTTTCTTGTTTAATTTTGTTGTTGTTGCAAAAATCAGATGGGACCCCTTTAATCCATATTTATCCCAATTCTTTAGCGAATAAAATTCTCATCAAGTGTCCGTGTAATATATTCAATATTACTCTATGAAAACTCCCTTTTGCCTTTTGTTTTTCAGTGGTCCTACTCTACAGATAACCACACACAATATTAACTAAGTAGTTATTAATGTTGATGTCAATATAGGCCTACGTCATGCTTGTGTAAGTTTATTCTCCAACAGTCTGTCTGCAGACGGACGTTGTCAGGAAAAGAAAATAATGGCGGCGAGAAAGGAGAAAGTAGGGTTATGTAGGCATGCATGGTCGAGCGCTTGAACATTATAGTATAGACAGCTAACGTTATTAGCAAGGGTTGGTCAAAGCACGGTAACTGACACATATTTACCTTAGGTCAAATCATACATGTGGATTTTAAACAGAGTCCACTCACCTAACGTTAATTGAACACTTTGCTCTTTTTATTTTGCGGAAATTATGTTTTTTACAGAACAAATAATTTCACACCTTTTTTTAATAGTATTTTTTAAAATATTTCCGTCATTTTAGAAAATGTTTTAGTACTTTTTATTTTAATTTGACGTGTTTTTTTATTCTGAACACGAATTTGAAAAGTATTTTGGTTTATCACAATTATTTTCGGACATATGTCGAGGATCGTTATAAACAGTAACTATTCACCACAAAAAACAACCGAATTTGTATATATTCTTAACATGCATGGAGGGACGACAGCTAAATATATCGCAAATCTCGAATTTTTATGAAGGGTATGTTAAGTTAGGTTAGGTTTGTGAAATGTGTTTTTATGGGTGAAAATGATGTTTGTTGGCAAAACCAATTACATAATCGTAGTTCAGCGTAAAAAGAGTATGAGACAAAAAAGGGGATTTTTAATTTTTCGTGAAGAAAGGAGTTTTCTATGAGATGAGATGATTTCTGTCAAATTCCTTTAGCTGTCCACCAAACTCAAACTTTGTTCTATGCCAATAACTACCTAAACTACTTATATATTTACAAGAACATGTTGTTATTAGCTTCATTTGTAACGAAAGGACTTGCCTGTAACCTAACCTCACCAACACAATATCTTTGTGAGTTTATGTGGAGAAAGCGCCTAGGACATATTGTATAATGACTGTTTAATACGTCCTGCAACATCTTTCATATTTCCTTTATGGATATTCTGTAATAGAAAAAAGTTTGGGTTTGGCGGGCAGCTAAAGGAATCTGACCATGATTTATCAGAATTAATTATCCAACCCAATTTTACCTACTTTGAAACAGTACATTTTAATTGTTGAGGTTAGTGAAAACCGCATAATTACCCATCAATGAGATGGCTGGTGGATAGATAATGAGAAATGTGTTAATAAGAATCTTGCATTTGTATGTGAAATAAGGAAGAAAGCCCCTTCAACAGTTATGATATGTTCATTTGACATTTAAAAAATAACCTTAATCATGTTATTTTAATGATTATTTTTAAAGGAAGGGGGTGGGGGAGTCTTAACATAATGATTATGTAGTAGTAAATGCTTATGCGGAAGAACTAACCTTGTACTGACTATGTAGGAAGAGTGGATGGGCCATTGACCATCATGGAAGTTGAGGCTGACTAACATAAATGTCTTAGTAAGACATGATATGGAAAAAAATAAAATTACGTTGTATTTGTTACTTACGAACTTACTACCAAACACACCTTCCTTCATAATTTGGATTTGTTACATATTCCGTAGTTTTACCACGTCCGTAATTTGTTAATATTAATGTAGATATTTGTTAGCCATCTTATCATGTTATTCACGTTGGACTTGTTAAAGGAATTGTGTTCCGACCACACCTGTTAGACCGGTTTGGAAATTATACATTTTGTAACAGTGAGTCATAAGATATATGTTAAAGGTGAACTAATGTAAAACAAACTGTCATTTTAAAAGAGTTCTCCTGCTGTTGGAGCCTGGGTTAAGGAGTTGATAGAAAATGCTGTTGATATGTGCGTACAAACGAAAATAGTATTCAAATTAGCCATATTAAACAAAATTTGAAATAATATTTTTAGAGGACATTAAAAAAAAGTGTATGAAAGATCATACTCACTCATCACGAATCTCTGGAGCTACTGAACCAATTTGTATGAATTTTTAAGGGAAGTTAGCTTTTGAACATATAGTGGAACTAAGAAAGGCTTTCTTGAAATTCCATTCTTAAGGACTGGAAACAGCCCTTCAACGTTTCCCCCCCAAAAATTCCATATGAGTAACATTGGCATAATTTAATTAAATCGTTAATTTCAAACAGCTGACACAAAAAACATAAACATGATACGAAATTTAGTTTTCTTTGTGACATATTTTAAGTCGTTTCTACTAACTCTGACATACTTGCACCACTGCACCCCTTAAAGTAGACCTATAGGATTTTATAGGCGTTATCTAGATTTTATAGAAAACTGTGTTATCTAGGATAATAGTAGTAAGCTAAGTTTTTATATTTATGTGATTGTTTAGAGAGGATCACAGAGGGAAGGGTAAGCAAGCGTAGAGAACAACCCCGTAGTGAACAGTGAAACAAGGGCTGTCGGCTGATAAATTATATAAATTCAAAATCAATTAAGACAGAAAATAATATATTTTACTCTTGGTCGAAATGATTACATCCCCCCAAGAATCAGAAAAGTTAACCAATACGGAAATTTACAGATACACAAAAACTGCGGAGAAAATTTTGGAATTTCCGTTTTTGTACTGAATGTGAAAATACTGTTTATACAATGACATTGACAAACTGATACCGATACGAGACAGAGCAAGCTGTATACAAGTTCCCTGGGCCAACCCCCCTTGACTCAGAGTATCTCAGCACGCGAGGTAGCGTGGAGTTCGCAAATAATTGTTCGCCATTTTGAACCCCCGAGGGCTGATACATATCGTATATCACAAGGGCGATCGATATGTCTGATGACTCAGGTATCGTTCCTACATTGTATATTCTTGCAGAAATTTGTGAAAACTGACAATAAATTTAATAGCAGTTTCTTAAACAAAAATCCTGCATGGAATGTTGGACTAGAAACGGTTAGTTATCCCACAGACAAGAAAGAAACAGAGGTCATATTTAATAGTGCGCAGTATATGTGTTGAGTTGTTATTTCTCCAGAGCCAATACCTTGTCAGTCCCTCCCTTCCCCCAAATCTTCAAGGATAAACGCATTAATTGTAACTACAGTACAGATTTATAAAAATGAAGCCTTCGCTGCGGCCACAAGCAGAACTTAGTTTTTTCTCTGTGGTTATCCAGAAGTTGTCAATGACGAATAAGCTTATAATAAACAGTACACTTATAATATAAAATCACGCCAGGTTACCTTAGGTTTTTTAAATAGGAAATTTTAAACTTTTTAGGTAGGAAATTTAAAACTTTTCAAAATAATGTGACATTTATTATGGCACTAAAATCTACAAATTAGCAATACTTTGTTGTGTTTCGTACGGTTTTATTGTTCATTCTGTCAAAGAATGTGTAGGCGATAGGTTCTACGTTCGGTCCTCTTAATACCGACATGGCATACAATCAATGACTGCTATCGACCTGGACACTACCACAGAATATAGACAGATCTTCTGTGACACTACTAAAGAAGTCTGGGCTGTACAGATGATGTGTAGGAATGATAACTGAGTGTCAGACTTGTTAGTTAACTTAAAATCAGACAAATACTACGTGGTTTAGATCCCACGTAAAGCTGTTGGTCCCTTAGTTGCCCTGGCTATTGGGCTATTATCTCTTTCTATACCTTAGTAAAAATGACTACAATCGTTCGTTTACACACATTCCATTTATTCCTCATATCCGCCCATATCTCTACGATCGGTGTCTTAACGATGACTAATAAATAAAATAATAATACTAATGCTATTATAACGTTCATCGTACACACATAAGCACATTAATGTTATTTCCTTGCCTTGTAATCATTACACTTCGGTGTGTCGGAAGGTGACAAGACTTGCGTGGGTGGCAGTCGATGACGTCATCGCCCAATGGTCCAAACTGATGTGACACAAATTGGTGTAAGGTGACTGGAGTTTCCTCTTTAGAGTTTCTCGGAAATGTGATACAGAGCGGATGGTAGGCGGAAGATGAAGGGGAACTCAATTTATCAGAAGTTTTCTTATAAAACCGGACAAATAAAGTTGTCCAGGCTACAAAGAATGAATAACTTTGGCGAGTTATTTTCAGTTTTGTTACTCTGGTCTTAACGATAAAATTTTTGTTGGTTGTTGTCAAAAGGTTCTTTTTTACAATAATTAATTCATAGTTTATTTTTACAATAAAAAAGTAGGCTAATTGTAATGATATCATACCTTACAAAGTAAAACGAATGTTTGATAATCTAAATAATAAATAGAGGCAAAACTGACGAAAAATAATACTCCACGTAAATAGGTGAAAAAGTCTAGAATTTACTTTCATCTCTTGTGAAAGATTGTTAGATTCAGTGGTTAAAAATAAATACAGTGATTTAAATTAATTTTAAATAATCGCTCTTATTACGCATATAAAAGTAATGTATCGTAACTTTAGAATTACAACGTGACTAAAATAATTAATTAATTAATTTTACGACCACTAAAAGCCAAGAAAACGTTGTTTCAGGAAATTAATAAGAGATTTTTCTTGGAAACTCAACATTCTGAAATTTAAAAAACTGATAGAAAACAAACCTGTCGACCACGTATTAAAATAAAAATGAGAAACATTATGGGTTTTTGGGTAATAAAAGCGTAAAGTTGTTGCACAGTGCCAAGAAGCCAAGAAAACTGTTTCAGGGAATAATTGATAATAACTGTTTTTCTTGAAAGGTGGAAATTACAAAATGTATAAAACTTATAGAAAACATTCCTATCAACATCACATCACATTATAAATGCGATAAATTAACGGGTTTTTTAGTAATAACTGTGTAAATTTTATGTAAAGTGGAAACTAGTTAAAACTCCGGTACTTTTTTGTTCCAACTAGGAATAAAATTACTAAAACTTATGATACAATTTAAAAATCCATAAGTTGCTACGTACAGTTGAAATAAGAAAACAATGGTGTGATTGGATTATCCATAGGCCCCTTAGTTTCTTAATAAACCTTCAACTCGGGCACCATAATTTCTACGCCGACAATATTTATTCACGTTTGTCTTCACAAATGATTGCTGTAAACGTGGACATGACCAATACGTTTAACATCACCTATAAACAAACAAGTCCAACCTCTCAGGCAGTTTTCTCTCATTCAGACTGTACTTACCTGACGTTGAAAACGTTCATGCGTGTAATAGGATTCTCCAAAACGACAAATCACAAATTATTTCCCAGATAAAATGTTTAAAAGGAATATAAAATATTTAGAATATTCTATTAAAACGCATAATATATATTTTTACATGTTTAGAGATTATTATTAATAAAAAATAGGTACTAAAACAACTTCAAATGTTAGAAAAAATTGAAAATCACTACTTATTTTGAAACTAAAACGCAGACTTTTACTATTTTTTTTAATTTTACCTTACTTTTAAACATTTTAAGACGAAAATGAAATATATTTACTTCGTCAAAAGATAGCAATTTTTAAGAGTAATTCAGATTTTAACTTTAAAATAAATCCACCCCACCCAAAATCATAGACTAAAAAGCAGGCTAAAATTAAAATTACCCTTACAGCTTTTTAATTTTTGTTAAGTTTAGGATGGTTTTTTTAAATTTACGTTTTTATGTTTAGTATAATATATACTCTGTCCACACAAAATACAAATAATAAATTTCCCAAGATAAGGATTAATAAGAAAAAGAAAGTGTAGGCCTACTTATTAAGAAAAAGCAAGATGGTTTTTTTTTAGAAGCCTTTCTCTAATTCTGACACTCATTACAGACAATTATTTGTCTCTGCAATCATTATTATTGCTACTAATGTAGATGTATTATTTTTTTTATACAGTACAAGTAAAACGTCACACAACATTTATTACAATATATGCACAAAATGCACAAATATTATGGTGATCGATTTCGGTGAACCACGCTCCCCGTAATAGCATTTTGTACTTGTATTGTAATACAGTACATTTATGCATTTTGTGCTTATATTGTAATAAATGTTGTGTTGTGTCACGTTTTACTTGTACTGTATATGTACCAACACGTATTATGCTAATTAAAAAAACTATTTTTTCATTTCTAAACCTAAAAGCTTCCATTTCTTTTCACTAACGTAAATGGTATCCTGGGGTGTGTCGACCCCAAAGGCTTATATCACAAAAGTGAAGAAAGCTATTATATTTTATATTTAATCATCTGTTTACATTTTCTCTTCTAGAAGAGTACCTGAAATATTAAAAAGAATAATAATAATAAATATATGAAAATTAGGAAAGTTTAGTATCAAAATTCGTGGGGTTTTGAAACACCTCAGGATACCAGGTGTTTAAGGGGTTATAACAGAACATGGATTCTAGGTCGGGAAGTCGTGCCATGTTGTTGACAAACTTTGACGCGATATTTGGTTATACAATTTACGACGCCAGAGGGGCCCCTTATCGTAAATGGAGGAATGTCCGCCGGGAGTTCCGTGGCCGGTCTTTGCCTTGAGAAATTGCCAAGTAAATGTATTTTTGTAGAACTTAAGAATAAAATCGTAACGATAGTGAACGTCCCTCATAGACGTTTCTTACAACCGGAAGTAAATCTTTGACGACATCACAGTTGCCGGGTTTGTTAGGTTTAATGTATTATGACATAATAAGAATACAAGATAATGTACAGGGTGTCCGGTGAATAGCCAGCAAAACGTCTGGAGGTCATTCCTTAGGTTAAAATATATATATAAATCATTTGTACAAATTGTCTATCTCACGCCGTTATCCGTCTGTCTCTCTTACTGTATGTGAATTTTACAAAAACACCTAATAATAATCTCTGGAGTTATTTGAAATAAATTCATGAAAATTAGTATTTCTGTTGATTTGTATGGTGTTCATAAAGCATTAAAATTTAATTTTGTTCAGTAATCCTTTTCAAATAGGCGGCCATTTAAAATTTTTAAAGCTCAATAAAGATAACCTTAAAATGTAATAAACATCTGTGTGTTAATACGTTTTTTACACATAAATGAAGGGATTAAGATGTTTTTCATTTAAAAAAAGTAAAAATATTTATAATTTTTAAAGTTAAAAGAGGTATTTTTTACTTTTCAAGTTATAAATATTTTTACATTTAAAAAAATGAAAAACATGTTGATCCCTTGAGTTATGTGCAATAAACTTAGTTATAACAAAATAAACTTGTACTTTGAACGGTTTTGTCTTATGCTTGATTTAAAATCATCTAAATTTACCACTTCATAAGGCCAAACTAATGCAGTGGTTAAACATTTTTCTTGTCAGTCTCAAGGGAAGGTACATTAATTAATTTTGACTATAACATTGGAAAATAGTTAACTCACTGAAAACCGATTGCACCACCTTAATGGTTACCATAGGCGTGGACACTAATAAAGAGGTTTGGGGTGTCCGGGTTGGGTGTTAGGCAGGGTCCAGATGTTGTGTAGGAAAGAAAACAGAGCAAGAGGCTTGTCAGTTAGCTGAAAATCAGACAATACTGGTTCGGATTCCACCTAAATTTGTTGTAGGTCCAGTGCCCTGCCTATTGGGCTATTAATAAATGGCTCTTTCCAAGGGACAGTCGACCTTATCAGTGAGTACACTCATCACATTCATTCACCTCTCGTGTATCTTTACGATCATTGTCTTGTTGATAAATGAATCAGTAATTGTAAAACAATTCAAAAATTAAGATATGAAAATAAGAAGTTTACATAGATCATAATTATTTGCAAAGTGCAACTGTACTCGCATATGAATGGGGAATGTAACTGCAACCAACCAGATGTTTCCACAGAGAGTGAAAGCTCAGGTGGCTGAGACAGGCACTTCCTGTTGGGGCCGATGACCGCCGATGTACAGGAGATCACCTCCAGGTTGGAAGACCCCTTTCCTACCAGATGCAAGGCGGAGACGTGGCACATATAAATATAACACAATAGCTTGTATAATTTGGTTTTCATTGTGAAATGTTTAAAAGTCATTTCTACAAACTCTGACACTACTTGTGCGCCTCCTTTAAGTAGACTTATAGGTTTTTTGTAGACTACAAAACTTTGTTATCTAGGAGAACGACATTGGGCTGAGCTTATACAGTATAGTGATGTGATGGTTTAGAGAAAATCACGAATGGATAGGTAAGCAAACGTTGAGAACCACGCCGTAGCGAAGCAAGGGCTGACGGCTAGTTGTATTATAGAGATGCATAGCTATTCCCTCCCCCCATTTGTCATAAGTTTGAAGTAGTAGGTTTTTATTAGAAATAAATTTAAATTTACTTCTCTAGCAGTGTTTGAAACTTTCTATATAGTGACTTTGTTTACGAAAAATGCATTTTTTATAAGAGATAGTGCATTTTATGCGTGTGTCATCATTAATAATTAATTTTCATGGAGTGTGTGAATTGAAATTTTTTTAGGAGAAGCCGATCTTCTTAACCTTACTCTGCCCATTCCCCATAGACTATTGATCTGTGCGGGGAACTTATTCAGACAGAGTAAGGGGGCGAACCAGTACAGTAGAAAGTGTATATTACTAATAAATCTTCCAGTCTAGGCCAGATTCAAACCAGCGCTATCTCTAACTCAAGCTCATAGTCCTTACGCCTTAGACCACTCGGCCACCGACTCGCCCATCTATCCAGATAGTACAAACTAAATAATTATAGTAAAATAACACTATTTTTCTTATGCCCGTAGCGAACGCCTCACTTTCAGTTATAAATAGATTACAACTAATGCACATTTTGACACACATTACTACTTTTATCCTTGAAAATTTGATGGAAATGAGGGAAAGTCTGATAAGGTGCTGGCCCTACCATCGGATGGCAAACTGAAGAAGAAGAAATAACTGCTCGACACACATTCAGCGCACTATTGGATGCGAGTTCTGTTTCTTTCTTCTCTATGGTAATGGTTTGTATTAGTGGGCTACAAACTAAGATATAAATCAAATGACAAATGCCTTTATTGAACCAACTGCTTCCACCGGTGCGGGTAGGACTACAAAGCCCTCTAGTTCGTCACGTCTAGTGTTTGTTAATTTGTGTGAAGATTTCAGAAACACGTCATTACCATAGTACGTGTATGGGAGGGTGTGTGGGTCATTACCATAGTACGTGTAAGGGAGGGTGGGTGGGTCATTACCATAGTTTGTAGAAATGACTTTTAAACATTTCACAATGAAAACCAAATTATACAAGCTATTGTGTTATATTTATATTTTTTGTATCAGCTGTTTTAAATATACGTATTATTAAATTAAATGAATGCCATTGTTACTTTATGGAAAAATGGGATAGGTTAAGGGGCTGTTTCTACTTCTTAGGAATGGAATTCCAAAAAATCCTTTCTTCGTGGGTGTCTATGATACAAAATCTATCTTCCTTCCGAATTGCATCAAAATATGTTTCGGAGTGATGAGCGAGTACAACGTTTTTGGATGTTACATAATAGGATAGCATTTTGGTAACTTTTCAATCCCTTTTTGTCAATATAACCATAACTAGTTTTGGTCAGTGACTAGTTTCTTGATATGGTAATATCAAAGATTTTTGAAAAAAATACTCTAACATTTTTTTCATAGGCCTGGTTCATTATAAGGCTGTTAAGCCACACTAAAATTTAGCCAAGGCCACACGGTTCAAGGTAATATGGAAATCAGCTGATTTATGTAACGATTTTTTTTGACAATCTATTATTTCCAATCTGTTCAATGTAAGAGAACAATAAACCACATGTGTGCACTAACTTAAAAATAAAATAATTAAAATTTACTGATATTGCAGTTACTGAAAGCAATGACTGAGATCCAGGAAACTGTGCCGTAATCACAGATAAGAAATAAACAGAGGTGCGTTAAATGTGTGTTGAGTGCTTTGCGGGTGGCAAGGCCAGCTCCTTCTCAGTCACTACTTTATTCCCCCAAAATCCTTAAGGATAAAGGTAGTAATTATTACTATTGATGAACAGAGATGCATTAGTTGTAATCCCTACGTACTCTGGCCAGTGAGATGTTCGTTGTGTCCATGAGAAAGCGACCTCTGTTTCTTTTTCTATCTGCTGTAATCTAGTTGTAGAAGCACTGTTATCCCACAGATTTACGGCAAGATAATTGGGATGCTTTTGTAATTTGTTATGATACTTTTTACTAAATCTTGTGATTTATTCTTTGACAGCTAAACAATTTGTGTCATTATGGAGAATTTTGTTTGACGCATACCATGGTGATTGTAAAATTCTTCTTAGCTTTTTTGATTGAAATCTCTGTATGACATTTTTATTAGAGTTGGACGCTGTTCACCAGAGCTGGATGTCGAAAGTCAAATTTGGTTTCAAACCCACTTGCTGTCTCTACATATTGTTGGTAAGTCTTATACTCGTTATCCTAAATAAAAAATGATTGGAATATTCAGAATAATTCAGAGAACTCTCTACAAAAATGTAGACCATACACGAAAAGATAATTGAAAAAAGTGTACATGAAATAAATCTGAGCGTTGTTTGAGTTTACATTTGTCTGTGAATGCTCTTAAAAACAACTTAAGCAAGAGTTTAACAAGAGTCTTTAAGAAACTTGCGTCATTATTAAATTAGAACTAATCGATCTCTAGCTCACCACTTAGAAAATTTAAAGGTAAAAGTATATGAAGACGGTGGAACAAGGCGAATTGATATGAATAAAGTTACTAAAAGCTATTAATTAATGAAATTACAAACACAAGAACAATAATAGACTCTTCCATTCGTTTTGAAAACAGTCTAAATTAACAATATATGAGATAAACGAAGAAAGAATATAACTTTTTCAACACTCTGTGGAATATTATAAAAATTATATGCCTACATATATTAATGTGATTGTACTAACGATAACACTATAGAAACAATCCCACATTTTGTTGTACATTTTTGCTAACAATTTGGACTTTCGTCAATATTAGATTTGGAAATTAAATCAAACGTTTTAAGACTACTAAAATTTTAAAACGTCATTTATACTGAACATTTTCGGAAGATAAAGTATCCTAATCTTGATTTTATTAAAACAAAAGTATTAATTATTCTTTCTTTGTTTGGCAACCCTAATTAGGGAAGTTAGTTTGTTATTCTTTATTCTTGAAAGTATTTGCAAACAAATATCATAAAGAGATTTAGTTAACAAATTAAAAGATCTCAAAGAGTAGTCATTTAATTTACAAACTTTAAGTATTCTAGAAGAGTCGTTAAATAAAGTTAATTATAATTCTGAAGTAATTATGAGCTCTGAAATCTTCGTTGGCGGACATCTTTACGACAAGCTAAGTTTAACCCCAAGGACCTTTTTGATTACTGAGGAAGCAATTGCAAGTACCACAAGTTACCATTTAACCTATCCCAAGGCAAGAACGCTCAAAACCTCATCCTAGATTGATTAGAAGCCGGAAATAATTTTTCGGCAATCAGCTGGAATAAATAGGTAACTGACGTCAAATCATGTTCTTACTTAAGAACTGCGATATTTATAATTTAGCAACAAAGGCTTACAAATTTAAAAATATATTTATTTGATACTTTCGTATAAAGAAAATTTCTTGAGAATTTCCGATAAAATGTGAGGTTAAGAATTATTATCTTGATACACTTTTATACGTATCTAACGTTCATCGTATCGTACAATCAAATTTAAAGAAAACAATCCCTGCTTCTAAGATTATCTCCTCTAGATTGCCACTTTCGTCGATAGTAATGTATTATTTTGTTTAGATTGCCACTTTGTCGGGAGAAATTGTTTGTTTCTTTTAGATTGCCACTTTTATTCACAGTCATTTTAATTTTATTTCGTTTTGACTACCACTTTCGTCGGTTGTAGCTAATTAATTACTTTAGATTGGCACTTTGTTGGGAGTAATTTATTATTTCCTTTACGTTGTCACTTTGTCGGGAGTACTTGGCGTATTAAAAACCTATCACGTTCGGTTCATATGATATCTCTCGTACGTCGTATAGTCAGGGGCTACACTTCTAACCAGAGTTTAATACTTTTCCACTCTGCCACCCATTCTACGCACAAACGATCGTTGACTAACTTCACAATAGTCAACGTACGAATTACTTTAAGTAACTTAATCGAATCCTATTATACGATTATTTTTCATTTTGGTCGTTGAAAATAAAAATGTAACGTACATAAATGTATTTTTAACTATTTGTTTTTATTCGGGTTGTATCGGCACGTTAAAATACACAAAACAATAGAGGTTTTATATAATCAGTTTTAATATATAAGCCATTCGATAGGTAAAGTCAAATACTGCTCATCTTATATTCCCAAGAGTGTAAAGGATTTTAGCAAGGTCACGAATGAAAATTTGGCAAAGTACTGTTTTTCTTTTTAATATATACAAAGAAAAACAAACAAAGAAACGAACATTAAAGAAAACAATATTTAAGTTGTGAATGGTCAGTAAAAAACACAACAAATTTTATAGAGCATTGTTTTTATTTTGTATAAAAAATTATCAGTTTAATTCCATAAAAAATAAATGTCAACGAAAACTCTTGGATTAATAGACTGACATGTTATTTCCTTGTTAATTTATTTGTTTACGGCAATACACCATTATAAAATTTTTAATAGATTGTATACAATAATATTGGCATACATATATAGAAACAATAATAAACATAAAAGGAATAAATAAAAATAGTAAGCGATCAATAATAACAAGCCAGGAATGTGAGTGTGCAAACAACTGTAAAAAAACTCAATAACGAAACTACCTAACAACAACAAAAATATTAATACTTAAAGTAATATCATCGAGTGAAAGTCAATTAATAGCTAACAGAGAACATGACAAGTTCAAAAACACTAAGTTAATAATAAGTATAACTATAATATCACTATCACAAAGAGACTTAATAACTACAATAAATTAATAGATGTTATGATAATACAACAACAAAACAATAATAAACATAAAAGGAATAAATAAATATAGTAAGCGATCAATAAAAACAGGCCAGGAATGTGAGTGTGCATACAACTGTAAAAAAAAAAAAAAAAAAAAAAAAACTCAATAACAGAAACAACCTAACAAAAACAATAATACCTAAAGTAATATCATCGAGTGAAAGTCAATTAATAGCTAACAGAGAACATGACAAGTTCAAAAACACTAAGTTAATAATAAGTATAACTATAATATAATAATCATAATAAGACTTAAAAACTACAGTAAATTAATAGATGTTATGTACCGGGTCTTTAGACCGGTACATTTTGTTTTTCGTCGTTGTCTGCCGGGCTGCCTGAGATTCGCTTTTGCCCGGCGATTCGCGTACTTTGGTGGCCGTTGGCCCGGTTCCGTTTCGTTCCGTGTTCCAGCAGCTTCGGTCAGGTTGGCCTGGCTGTTCAGTTGTCTTGTGCTGCCTGCAGAAATAGACATGTTCGGCTAGACAAACTAAAACGTAAGTGTTCATTTTGTAAGTTTTAATATCTAATCACCCTTTTGGTGAAAATACTTTTGTTTCATTGAAAATATTAATCGGGCTTAGTTGTGTTTTCAGGGTTTTGTTAAATTTGTATTTTCTTTGTCTAGTTTTGTTAACCTAGGTTTGAGCCATGTGCTTCAGGTTACTTTTACCGTTAATGCTTTTTATATCTGCCTTTATTGTCAATAGTAGTTCTGTATAATGTTTATTGAGCCTTTTTACAGTTGTAGTTACCGATTTACCATATTTTTTGTTCTTTGCCAATAACCTAGCCTAGCTGTACCCTTTGATTTTCATGTTATAACCTATTGCTCATGTATCCATAGCCTAGTTTTCAGTTTGTCATTTTCAGTTCCATATACGTAATTACGTCTTTTATAATTTGTTAAATTTGTAAATTGGTTTTAAATCTGAGTTTGCCAACATAATTATTCATAGCCTAAAGTTAATCTTTCACTGTCTTGTTTGCTCTTCATGTCCAGTTTTGTTAAATCATGCACCCTTATATTTAGTGGTTATGTGTAATATTTTGTTGTGATGGCTGGACTGTGTTTAATGGCTGTGTTTGACCTTGCAGTCCAGGGTCCTTGAGTAGGACGTTTCTGCCCTCGGCCTGCCGTCCGGGGATGGTCTACCATTCTACCACTGCGAGCCTGGCCTGGGGACCATGTGATTGAGCGAGCTCTGCACCTCACTGCCCTCTCTACTTCTCGGGGCAATTTTCTTCAGTCCTCAGGTCAGTGTGTTCCTTTTGTTTCCCGGCGGCTGAGCTGAGGGGTTTTGATGGCATTAAAAGAAAAAGAAAAAAATATATAGAAAAAAAGAAGAAAAAAAGTTTGTGGAACTTTATGTGGCCTAGGCCTAAGACTGAACAGTGATTTATGGAACTCAGCCATGGGGACTTACTGTACTTATATTTATTTATTAAAGAAAGAAAAACTTTTTAAAATTCACAAAGAAAGTTCGCTGTTAATCTTTATTGTTGTTTATCTTTATTAGTTTAGTCTATTGTTACATTTGTTTAGATTTTTATATTTGTTAGGTCCCCATTGTTAAATCATGTTATTATTTATTTATATGTTTAGGCCTAGTTATTGTTATTTATTTTGTTTGTTAAGTGTATTAGGGGTGCTTGGAAGTGAATTTTTACTCGAACGGTACCGTGTTATATTTTCTTTTAAATTATTTAATTTTTAAACTTTCACCAAAAGGGGATTATTGTTCTTTTGCTTAACTTCTAATTCGGAGCTGCCCAGGGATTCCGGCTTACTCCCTGGCCCGGTGGAATTATGGGATTTGGGCTAAATTGCCGGTTTAATTGTTGTTTGCCAGAAGTTTTCTAAATTTTCAATTTTATGTGGGCATTAAATTTATCTTACGTTTTGGGGGTCTCCGGCTAAACTGCAGATAGGCCATGTAGTTGTTAATTGGTAATTTTGGTTTTTGTTGCGTTTGTTGTTTTTGTAGCTTTTGTGTCTTATCTTGTTAATTTTAGTGTTAATTATTTATTTATTTAAGTGCGAATTTGGTTGTGGCTTTCTGCCTATTAATATTGTGGCCTTCTGCCGTTTTTTGATTAAGTAATTTATTGCTTTCTTGATAATAAAAGTAGTTTTGCTCAGCTGCCGAGTTTTATTTTGGACCCTCCAACTGCCACCCGTGATCCCATCGCTCGACTTGTTTTGAGCCATCCCCCGGTTGGCACGCTTACCAGCTTTGGTGGGGGGATGGGTCTCAGTTATGATAATACGACAACAAAACAATAATCAATAACAAGTACAAACTATGACAGAAATAATCATAATAGTGCTAACAACAACAATAGTAAGTTATATTATGGGCGGAGTCCATAAATCATTGCCCGAGCATACCTCTTGAATACGTTTAGAGATAGGCCAAACATTTCCAAATGGGAGCAGACTTCATTGCCATTCCTCATCAACCGAGGAAACGTGCTGTGGAAGAGATAACTCGTACGATAATTAATTTGGCAAACAGCTGGTGGTTATGGGTATGTGGTACGTGAAAACGTATCATGTCGAGGATCTTAGGACAGTCGATGACATTATTGATGATCCGGAAGAGGAACACTAGGTCCATCAGCTGTCTGCGTACACTCGACAGTGGAAGCTGCAGGACTTGGGACATCTCCACCACGTCGACCTCCAAATATTGATAGCCCAGCCTCAGCCCGATCATCCGTAGGAGCTGTTTCTACACTAATTCGATTGATGAAATTTAACCTGCTTGATAGGGTGCCCAGACAACACTAGCGTATTCAAGTACATGACGCACGAGGGAAGTTTTGAGAGCTCTAATCGTGTTCACAGAGAAGCCCCGACGACTCACACGTCTAATGAGTCCAAGCACTCTAGCTGCATTATTGACAATATTGTTGATATGGTCGCCAAAATCGAGGGATGAGTTCAGAAGAACGCCGAAGTTTCGGCAGCCATCTTGAGAGCCAAAAAAATCTCGCTTCACTGAAGCAATGCTTGTTACTGTATTAAATATTTAAATAATGCGTCGGCATAATATTTTAGATAACATTTGTACTTTAGGCCTAGAATTAACGATTAGATCAGCGTCAGTTAATTCCGATGTAATTGAAAAAAATAAACCAATTAGAAACAGTTTTGTAAATCATGTTTACATTACGTAATTTCTTGTTACATTGTTAATAGCATTACTTTGGGTATTTATTTTATAAGTATTTGAACAAATTCAGGATGTTTATCGTAGAAAATGTCTTACTTTTATTGAAGGGAAATATTTTAAACAGATACGCCAGTTGATGAGGAAAGCCTTATAAGGAAACCAAGCAAATTAATGTCTCAGCTAAACAAGTTTTATGGGAGGAAAATGTCAAATCTTCTTCTTAGAAACATTAATAGTCTATTCGCTTAAGTCCTTTATAACTGATAAGTCAGAGTTCATATCACAACCATGTTTATTTATTCTTTACTTTATAGGTTAGAAACATCAACGTTCGCTTAAGTCCTTTATAACTTATAAGTCAGAGTTCATATCACAACCATGTTTATTTATTCTTTACTTTATAGGTTAGAAACATCAACATTCGCTTAAGTCCTTTATAACTTATAAGTCAGAGTTCATATCACAACCATGTTTATTTATTCTTTACTTTATAGGTTAGAAACATCAACATTCGCTTAAGTCCTTTATAACTTATAAGTCAAAGTTCATATCACAACCATGTTTATTTATTCTTTACTTTATAGGTTAGAAACATCAACATTCGCTTAAGTCCTTTATAACTTATAAGTCAGAGTTCATATCACAACCTTGTTTATTTATTCTTTACTTTATAGGTTAGAAACATCACCGTTCTCTTAAGTCCTTTATAACTGATAAGTCAAAGTTCATATCACAACCATGTTTATTTATTCTTTACTTTATAGGTTAGAAACATCAACGTTCTCTTAAGTCCTTTATAACTGATAAGTCAAAGTTCATGTCACAACCATGTTTATTTATTATTTACTTTATAGGTTAGAAACATCAACATTCTCTTAAGTCCTTTATAACTGATAAGTCAAAGTTCATATCACAACCATGTTTATTTATTCTTTACTTTATAGGTTAGAAACATCAACGTTCTCTTAAGTCCTTTATAACTGATAAGTCAACGTTCATATCACAACCATGTTTATTTATTCTTTACTTTATAGGTTAGAAACATCAACGTTCTCTTAAGTCCTTTATAACTGATAAGTCAAAGTTCATATCACAACCATGCTTATTTATTCTTTACTTTATAGGTTATGTTTTGTGATACTAGTTTGTTCAATTTAAATTCAGTTTATACACTCAACTAGTAATGTATAAACATGCAAACCTACTATTTTTTCGTTGTGCGAGACGACCCCGTGGCCGTCAATGGTGGATGGTGGACAGGGTTCAGATAATTATATAAAAGTAGAGAACTGATCAAACGTGTTAACTAGACGCAATAAAAAACGTGATAATCCCTTCTCTGCTTACTTTTTGTACTAAACTGTCCAATAAGTTTTCTCGTGTTAGATTCACCTTTCTCTCTTGGCTTATTCTGTGTAGCCTCGAAGGCGTTGCTGATGTGTCCTAGGGCAGGCAACCTGACAACCCCCCCTCCAGCCTAGCAAGGTCGATGTGTCAGATATGTAAATGAGGTCTCCATGGCCTGGTCACTGACGTCTTGTTTTTTGTTGGACAAATTAGTACCAGCTGTGTTTTTAACAGTTCAACAGGAGGTTGACCAAGAGATCTGACAAGAAATAAAGGATATCCCAGATTTTATGGATAACGTTGTTGATGTTGGGGCAACAGGAATATAAACTGGGAAACATAAATATAAAGAAATAATTTTTTCACTATGTATAATTGAAGGATAACATTTATATTTTTTTTACTGTATTAACATTCATAGGATATACAGTATTGAATATAGTTAAATTTTTGTCTGTTTACAGACTAGAAGAAAATCGTATGGCTTTTAATGGGGAGAGATGCCCAATTAAGACACAGTTCCCCTCGCCTGCTTAGATGAGTCCGATTGTTGTTTTGTAGACTCATGGGTCCACCGGCTTACGTGACTTCCGAACCACGGGAACGGCGCAGGCGAAAGGTCTGCTATGGTCACATCGGGAATCGAACCCGGACCAGGTGCGAGGCAAGTCACCACCTTGGCTCCTTAGCTAAGGCCGTTCTAGTTTCAATACTTAAATGAATATTAATTAAGATGAAATATTAAGGGATTCGTTTCGCTTCACGAAATACGCCAAAAACACGTGTTTTTATTTCAACGATTTATGATCGTAATAATGATCGCATCGAAACGTTTGAAGTGTCACTTGACAGGCGAAGAACTGTTCTAGAGGACCTTTGGGTTTGTTTTGTAATAAATTGAGTATATTCATAATTTTTCTACAGTTACATTCGTAAAACTGTGAATGTAATTCTTGACGATGTTATACTATAAAACTCATAATACAAACTTATGGTTCACTAGATGGACCTTTAATAACAATATAGTTCTCACTATAACTCATCGTAAAAATAAACAGACCATACATTGAAATAGAAAAACGTGTTTTATTCCGCTGACATGACATATATTAACAACCCAGTCACAGTTCAATCTCAAATTACTGGAGTCTAATTACTGCCAACAGTGTAATGTATTTCAGATGGGTAGTAGGTGGCTAACGTCCTCATCTAAACTGAACGGTAATAAGAGCACGAGTGGGTGGGTGCAGGGGCCATCGGTCACCCGCAGTGCCAAGTGGATGTGGGCGGGTCCGCAACAGTACATTGGGAGCCAAATAGTACTCAAACGTTGAATTATAACTGTTATATTTCTGTTATTAGACGTTATAGTATGTAAAATTAGTAGAACTATACTTTATTTATTGAATGTACCGACTCAGAGCTACTAAATCAGCCTGAGTCTGATTAAACTGTTTGTTTAAATGATTTAGTAGCCCTGGTACCGACTAGACAGAAATTTTGAGTATAGTTATGACGAACGATGTTGTTGCGTTTATCATACGACAGACAATAATAACTTGTTGAAGTAGAAATTCTCTATAAGAGGCATTTTCATTATGTTCAAATAATAATACAATAGAACAATAGATAAACAAATGCTATAGGCACAATATAAACATCAGGAAACTTGATGTAACGTCCACGACCATAATATGTTTACCTACATTCAAATTCACAATATCAAACAAGTAGTTTATAAAAAAACAGATTGCATCGGACCAACCAAAGTTGTCGTTCGTTTACCACCACCGAGGGGAGAGATTGCTGCGGACCAACCAAAGTCGCTGTTCGTATAGCACCACCGAGGGGAGAGATTGCTGCGGACCAACCAAAGTCACCGTTCGTTTAGCACCACCAAGGGGAGAGATTGCTGTGGACCAACCAAAGTTGTCGTTCGTTTATCTCCACCAAGAGGAGAGATTGCTGTGGACCAACCAAAGTCGCCGTTCGTTTAGCACCACCAAGGGGAGAGATTGCTGTGGACCAACCAAAGTTGTTCGTTTATCTCCACCAAGAGGAGAGATTGCTGTGGACCAACCAAAGTCGCCGTTCGTTTAGCACCACCGAGGGGACGTATTGCTGCGGACCAACCAAAGTCGCCGTTCGTTTAGCACCACCGAGGGGACAGATTGCTGCGGACCAACCAAAGTCGCCGTTCGTTTAGCACCACCGAGGGGAGAGATTGCTGCGGACCAACCAAAGTCGCCGTTCGTTTAGCACCACCGAGGGGACAGATTGCTGCGGACCAACCAAAGTCATCGTTCATTTAGCACCACCAATGGGACATATTACTGCGGACCAACCAAAGTTGTCGTTCGTTTAGCACCACCAAGGAGAGAGATTGCTGCGGGCCGACCAAAGTTGTCGTTCGTTTAGCACCACCAATGGGAGAGATTGCTGTGTACCAACCAAATTCGTGGTTCGTTTAGCACCACCAAGGGGACAGATTGCTGCGGACCAACCAAAGTATGGTTACTTTGTTGTTTGATCGAGTTAAGAATGGGAAATAAAGAGGGAGTTTTAACTTATTAATTTATTTTGAATCAAACTACGATTTTCATTTAATTAAATCAATCAAAAGGAAGATTATTCTGTTCCAATAATTTGATTTATCTGAAATTGTGAATAGTTTTGCAGCTCCAGTACTTGGAATGGTCTGACCATAAAAATGTTTTAAATAGAAAACCACGAACAATCAGAAAGTTAACTGTAAGTCACTTATCATGGACATTTTCTTGGATCGCAATCGCTAAAGTCCCCGAAGGACAAACGAATAATGCAGACGAATCGACATAGAAAAACTCAGCGAGCGTGCATATACAGAGACAATCGGCTGTGACGGCTAGGACGTGGCCGTTTATTCATGTCCAGTGACTCTTCACGTCTCTACGTGACCAATAATTCGCGGTTATACTGAATATTGATGCTGGCGTACGTGCGCATGCGTATGGTTGGAGACTCGACTCGTTACCTGCCAGTCGTTTTGGTGACACATATAGATACTAAAATATATTGTGAAAATATCACGCTATGAATTGATCATTTGATATTTTCAAGGTCGAACTGAGTTCCACGTTTATTAGGTAGTATCCTTACTGCATCCTCATGTACTGCAGTAAGGATAGGGACAAAACTCTTCTTTTGACCTTACACACGCATGCTCTAAATAACTGATTTGCAAAATCAATTCAATGAAAATTTAGTCTTTGTTCAACCCATGAGCACTTACGTTAATTTTGTGTTTAACCACACAAGTGAGGGGTCTTTTGAAACACGATCAACGGATAGAAGGTTATTTTCTGTGTGGTAATTTGGAACCAGAAATATTAAAAGAATTCTTAAGACGCATATGTTAAGGTCAAGTCCTTTACTTTGTGTGTCATTATGTTACTTTGACAACCACGTAAAATTATTCCTACGTCCCTAATTCACTCTATATGTCAAGTACTTTAAGACAGAGCACAAACTTCATCATGTATCCTTCACGATCACTTTATGGTGGTCGTTCCTCAAACCGCCAAGTCACCGTAGAGGAGTCAACAGCCCCGGACAGTCCTATAACAATGCAATTTTACCGTCAGCGGGCTAATCTTGCTGTTCTATTTCAACTGAACGGTTCGTGTTTACTATTATAATAAACACTGTGTGATTGTTAAAGTTAAATGTCCAATCTAGCGGATCATATTGATACTGCACATCGATAATAGAAAATCGTCAAGAATGACATTCAAAGTTATTTACATATTAAAATTTAAACTATAATATGACTCAATTTTTTTCATTAAGTTAGCTTTTGTATCATAAAGAGCCACTATGGTAGGATTCTTCTATGCAGTTCCTAAGGGCTAGAAACAGCCCCTCAAATTTTCCTTTTTTTCAATTTAATTCAGATACCGAGAGTTACATTTATGATTGTTATGTTGTTTTTTTTTTATTATTAAGGCATGGAGTTTGTCATGAATCATTTTAGTTTTTAGTTGTTGTATTTCTACAAATGTGTTTATCTACTGTTATTGTAGTGTTATTTAATTACTTTTGTTTTTGGTGGTTCTGAATTAAGTTTGATCACTACTATATGTATCATCAAGTATTAGCCTTTGTGTTAATTAAAGCTTGTTGTATGTTTTGACTTACCTTTAGTGATATTGTTATCCTCTTATTTGTTGTTGAGCTTTTCTCTTGTTATTGTTTTGCATTGTATAGATTTATTCTCTTATATTAAAGTCATAGAGTTGGTCACGTATCATTTTAGTTTTTAGTTGTTGTCATGTTCTATTTGTTTATCTGTTGTTATTGTAGTCTAATTAATTTTCTTTTGTTTTGGTAGCTCTAATTTAATTTGATCATTACCATATTATCACTAAGTATTAGCTTTTCGTTAGCTAAATGCCTCTTGTATGTCTGATCTCCGGTCAGTAATATTGTTATCCTTTTATTGGTTGAATTTTTCTCTTTGTTCTTGTTTACATTGTTATATTCTATTCTTTTTATTACATCTATTATAGGAGTGTAATATTTGTATCATGATACCATCTTGTAATATATATGTATGTATTGGCTGCTTGCCGTTGGCAAATAAATAAATAAGCGTAACGTTGGAATTAATTTAATAATTTATTTAAAACAGCTGGTACAATAAAGCATGTACATGACAAAAAACCTTGGATAATTTGGCTTTAATTGTGGTCTAAATTTGTTTAGATCATTCTACTAACTCTGACTTGATTGCACAATTTTGCCTCTCCCTAAAGTAGACCTACAGGGTTTTCTAGACTATAAAACTTTGATATCTACGAAAATGGCAGGAGGCTGAGCTTATACAGTATATTGATAAGATAGTTTAGAGAGAACCACGTAAAGGAGGGTAAGCAAGCGTAGAGAATCACCCCGTAGCGAAGCAAGGGCTGTCGGCTAGTTTATAATATACACATACTTCAGCTTTCATTAAGCATATTTCTTATTTCAGATATGTATACTCTATTATACAACAAGACTACGTTGACTCACTATAAGTAACAACCACATTGCCCCTCCTCCCTTCAAATAGTGTATCATATTTATAAGTTTAAGATGAAATCAAGGTAAATTTAGGCCAGGAACATGCCTTAAAGTCGGTCTAGGATTACACTCTGATATATGCATTACCACATAAATTAGAGTGAATTAGAGTATTCTAAATAGCATAGTGATATACTAAATACAAAGTGACAATTAAGTCTTAGGACGACTTTGTGATTTTTAAACGACCAGAGATGTCACAACTAAATTTGGCATACCGTTACTGGCAAAAGTAAGCTACTTTTCTCTATACATGGTGCTCAGATGTCATCTTTGGAGGACGGCCCGTTAGTAGTAAGATGAAAATCTTTAATGACAGCCTATGTTGATTTGTACATTCTTTAAAGGTCTAGTTTAACTGAAAACAATGCCGCAAACCAGACTTAAAAAGGTTGATCCAGTCGGAAGTAATTGCTGTTCAAAGTTCTAAGAATGTTTAATATAGTACATTGTACTACGAATAACAGAAAGTTACAAGTTGAAGGGAATACTTCCTGGAGAATACTTGAAGGGGAATTTAAATGCCAACAAGTATCAAGATATGCTCCAAAATGAGATAGTTCCTGCTCTACAAGCTAGTCTTGGCGCTGACTTCCAAGCGTGTTTTTCCCAACAAGACCCCATACTACGGTGTTCAAGTGAGGCAATACTTAGATACAGTATTCCGTCACCGGTGGATTGGAAGACGTGGAGCGATTGAGTGGCCGGCTCGTTCCTCTGACATAACTCCGTTGGACTACTTTATATGGGGCTACCTTACAGACGAAGTTTATGAAACTCAGCCTACAGATCTGAACTATTTTAGACACAGGATAGCACAGGAAGCTCAAGCCACGAGAATACGTACAAAGAGCAGTAACCAGCTTTTATAACCGGTTAGCATATTGCCAGACGGCCAACGGGGAACATTTTGAACAACTAATTATGAAGGAGTTCAATAAGTATTCCCTTCAACTTGTAACTTTCTGTTATTCCTGAGTACAAGGTATTAAACATTTCAAAAACTTTGAACAGCAATTACTTCCGACTGGATCAACCTTTTTAAGTCCGGTTTGCGGCATTGTTTTTAGTTTAACTAGACCTTTATAATGATGTACAAATCAACATAGGCTGCCATTTAAGATTTTCTTCTTACTCCTAACGGGTCGTTTTCTAAAGATGACATCTGATTACCATGTACAGAGAAAAGTAGCTTACTGTTACCAGTACCTATATGTCAAATTTGGTTGTGATATCTCTTGTCGTTTACAAGTTATAAAGTCGTCCTAAGAATTATTTGTCACCCTGTATATAGCATAGTCCAATCTATTGAAGGAAAATACCATTTTCCTGTTGCTAAATGTATTGCTATTTTATATCACCTGAACTCGTAGCAAACACCACGGGGAATAAAGATACAGAGGTCTCTTTCTTATGGCCACAGCGAACGCCTTAGTGGCAGTTTAAGTACGAGCCAACTAATGTACATCTTAAACACCTGTAATAACAATTACTACGTATGTCATTTAGCTTTTATGGGAAAAAAGGAGGGACTGAGAAGGTGCTGGCTCTGTCATCGCATGGTAAACTGGAGAAATAACTACTCAACACACATTCATGCGCACTATTGGATGCGACCTCTGTTTCATTCTTCTCTGTGACTGTGGATACACTTTACCTTAATCGAACGCTTTAATTGTAAAACAAAAAAGAATACCGTTATTTCTTAATGAATACACGCAACCAAGAGGCATTCAACTGGGCGCATTATGAATAAGATCGCAGTTCCAGAAAAAATAACTAGAGCAGGAGGTTCCAGAAATTACCCTTGCGTGACCCCCGCCACAACCGTTATTATTTATCAGTCAGGTGATGGCCTACTGTTGGCCTCAACAGTTCTACCAACTATACTCCTAAAATAAAACGTACTTAAAAACATACACGTTGTATTAGCTGCCCGGACTCCACCTGTCGCATTTAGCAAGAGGGCTTCGACCCACTGGGCATGCTTGTCGTGGAATTGATTGCTTATTTATTAATAACGAACTAAAAGTAAATAAAAACTCAGTAACAGAATTGCTAACCAAGATAACAACTGAAAATCTCCAATATGTTACTGTGATGAATATTATTCCCAATAATTATACATTCAACTTGTTTGTTCTTTGCAGTTGTTTTGCTATAAGAGTTGTCAGTTACCCACAAGAGCTCTGATAGTGTCATCTTTGTCTTGGCAAACCAAGTGTCAGACACTACAATAGTCCATGTTTATAAGTCATCTAATGTCCAGTGGCCTGACGATAGGACTTTGCCAAGTTTTGAACACCTTGTCCTCTATATGGGGGACGTTAACAGTGACCATAGCCTACTGGGGCTACAACACTGACGATGGGAATGGCAGAAAGCTTGCTGACTGGGCTGACATGAATAATCTTTTGCTGATCTTTGATGCTAAAGCTTAAGCTAATTTTTATTCAGCTCGGAGGCGTCGAGGCTATTCACCAGGCTTAAGTTTATACTCATGTGAATGATCAATAAGACCAAAGCCAACTAGAAGGAAAGTTCTTGATGCTTTTCCCCACTCTTAACATAGGCCAGTAAACAGCAACTATCTGCAGTTCAGTTCTGTCCCAAGAATACTTCGGCTTGACAACGAGGTGTGCAGTGGAGTTGACTTTTTCTGCAATCGACTGGGAGCTTTGAGACATGCTGTGTTGACAGTGAGGTTGGAGACATTTGAGTCAGAGTGAGCTTGTCGAGTCCTACACAGTATTATATTAATAGTTACTCCATTATTCCATTGTTATCTTTGTTAATTTGTCTATTATTGTTATCACTGTTATTGTTATTGTTGTCGTTGTTGCATTATTATTTTTTTATTACTTGTTACATTATTACTTATTATTGCACTGTTGTTATTGATATCACTTTTGTTATGTTTCGCATTGTTTTAGTTATATCTTTGTTATGCCTGTTCATTTATTTTGTCATAGGTATGGTTAGTTGTTGAATTAGATTTTTCATACTGTACTATTTTTATGAGCATTTGCTATTGTTAGTCATCTTAAGTAATGTAATTTGCAAAATGGTTATACCGTGGGAATTAAAATAAATAAATAAATAAAAGTACTGGTTTCAAAGTCCAAATTCCCATAGTTAGATCTTTTTCAAGGACTAGATGGAATTATAATAAAGCACACTTGGAGGTCTTTACCAACAGGCTTGTGGCCGTTGTGGTGTTCAGTCTTCTTTGCCATCGTGTTCCGTAGATTCTGTATGCCATCTGGAAAGGATGTGTGTACCTCTGGTGATCTATTTTGTGCATAACGTTTTTTTATCCAACAATAAGAAATTACGATCGATTTACATATATCGTACTCCTACATTAAATTACTCCTCATGCCGTCATCAGTATTTGAATCGTGCATTATTTATAAAGTTAAATCAAAAGATAAATGCTAAAGTAGAGTATTTATTGCGAGTAAACTACCTACACGGCATTTCCATGTCGACTCCTGATCAAGATTTGATCCAAGGAATTTCGCCGAGTAGACTGCTTTGATCTCAGTCTCATTTAGGATAACTGTACCAAGGCGAATAGTTACATTTCTAAAAATTTAATAAAATATAGCAGATATGAAAAAAATAATAGACTCACACATTTAAAATCCACGCACAAAAAAATCTATGTTTAAAAATAGTTTAGCCTATTGATCATCTCCAGGTGAAGTGTTAGAGAGGGCTTCTTAGCCATAATTTCGTTTGGTAAAATAAGACGATCTTTTTCTTCTTTTTTAGCGGAAGTGCAGAAGTCAGGAGCTTAACCGTTATAAATTCAACCCAAGGTAAAATTCTAAGGCAGGAACATGACTGTGTTATGCATTAGCCAGCCTGTTTGGTAGAGAACTTTAAGGTCGGGGAAGGTAAGTAATGTAGGCAACACGAGTAACAAGAAAGTTATTTGCGTTCCAGAAAATTTAATGGCAAGCTCCCTAAGCGTAGAAATATGTTTGCTTGCTGTTTGGAATGTTAATTCCCTAAATTAAATCCCATAACAGTAGTGGTTATACAAATAAGCTACCACATTATTCATAAGTATATCTAATTGCATAGCAATCGTTAAATTGCTAAGTATGACACTGGAATACCTCAAGGTAGTTTGACTGGGACCAATACTCTTCAAGGGTCGCCAAACCTTGCCCCCACTTCCATATGGATGAGCGATAATGGCGAATAGCAAATACCGTCTATTATCTGCCATTTAGTCATTTACCTTTAATAACACGTTTTACACGCATCACTAATATAAAAGCTATTTCACCATCAAGCGAGGATGAATAGACCTATTGTTTACAAAAAGATTTATTATTCAGTGTGACTAGATGACTCAAAGTCATAATTTACATTTGAAGTAAACCTCTTTAATGTTGAATCAGCATAAAGTCCGCAATTCAAATGATACCAAAATATAACGATTATCGTTAAAAATTATTATAAAGTCACAAATAATATATTTAGTTGTTTTTTCGATTTGTCTTAATACTCACCTATTGATAGTATAATATTAAAATGTTAAGGGAGTGTTTATTTCATTTGGTCTTACAATGAACGGATATTACTGTATCTAAAATTACAATTAAATAGCTGAAATTTGATTTTTGAAATTGTACTGGAAATATTCCTCAATCAACTTGAGTTATTACACAATTATTTTTATACTCTTTAAATAAAAATAACACATAAAAACAAATTTATGAATCGTATGTCTGAAGGTTATTTGTTTGCTTTCACCAACGAACGCCTTTATGTTTTTTTCATACAACGACGGACAGTACTTGTTTTTTTTTAGGAGAAATCTGCATGAGAACGTCACGAGAGACGTGTAAAGGTTATATCTAACGTAAGATACAAATTCGAGATACTACAACATAATCCAAGTAGCATTGCCCTCTAAATAGTTGGCCTACACGGGAACAAGGTAGTTAGATGTGACCCGGTGATGTTGACATGGTTATTTATAGCGTTGACATCTGCGTGTACTGATATCACTGCTCCATCATCACTACAATTCATGATCAAGGTCATCCGTTTCGTTTTTTAAGTGAGATCGATATTTCATCCACGATTGGTTTTCCAGGGTTAAATTTGCGCGCAATGCAGAATACCAACAATATACACAGTATTAAAATAGTAATTGATGTTGTATTCACAAGTAAACAAATATTCACACATGTGTCATGTCTAAGATACCTCATTTTGTATTTACATGTAAATAGGATAGGCCTACGTCAACTGATTCGTTTTTCTTTTTTAGTTCTGGACGGGATCTATTTAATCTAAAACTTGATATTCCCTAATTTTCTGTTGCGAGGAATAAGACATTGTGAGAGACTCTTTAGTGATATTATGGATTTTTGGATATTATGGAAATTTGACTGTAATTAGTATTGACATTTCTTTTGTATTTTCTCCTTTTTTATACGTAATATTTAATCAGAGTGCCTGATATGCGTTCAGTAATTTATTTTACAGTGTGGGGCCAGCTGATATCTCTATATATACAGCAACACATCTAATATATTCACATATGAAGGTTTTTATGGATTATTGTTACTTCTTTTGTGGTATTAGTCCTTTGTGGTGTATTATACCTATCATATTCCTTCATGTGGCTTGAAGCACTAAGAATGTTGTTGAACATTGAAAAAAGGATGTTTAGCACGGTAACTAGAATTATAGTTACCGTGATGTTTACTGTTGGTAGCTATTCAAAAACTATAATGTGGCACGAACTGGTCATTGGTATGATATGACCTTGATTGAATAGAGTGCTGTGGAATTAAGTTATTTGTGGCATGTTTACTATTACCATTTTTTTAATTATTAGCTTACTTAAAACTATATAGTCTCATCTAATAGGAATATTTGTGCCAGTAATTTGGTTAGTTAGTGAGGCCCGCAACCACAGCTGGTTTAAACTGCATTATATTTACGTGAGACTACACTAGCGCTCCACAATGGACCACAAAACAGCTGATAATTTGAGACACAAAATTTAAAGTTAGATGAGAAGCTTATAAATCAATTATATTGCTAGATTACATTGTTAAGTATTTGAAATGTATTTTTGAAGTTGTACTTCTTTGCGCCCGTTAGACACTTTGGGATGGGATGTTGGTCGAGAAACCGCGTCACGCTGAAAAGTAAGAACAAATTTTTGAAGTTATACTTCTTTGCGCCCGTTAGACACTTTGGGATGGGATGTTGGTCGAGAAACCGCGTCACGCTGAAAAGCAAGAACAAATTTTTAAGAACTATCGATTAATCGATTGTTAATCGAAGAAATTTAATCGAAGAAATTACTGATAATGATAATATAGGTGTATAATATAATAATGAAGTCACGTATAATATATTGAAGATAAATATATTGAATAATATTGAAAAATGTCTTATATTTCATTTATATATCCGTCTGTTTGTGTGCGTGAGTGGGTGTATGAGAATGGCCAAAGAAGTATAACTTCCACCGTGTGGTCCGACGCACACCCAATTTTTTAAGAACTATCGATTAATCGATTGTAATTGAATTACAATTATAGGTGTATAATATAATAATGAAGTCACGTATAATATATTGAAGATAAATATATTGAATAATATTGAAAAATGTCTTATATTTCATTTATATATCCTGTCTGTTTGTGTGCGTGAGTGGGTGTATGAGAATGGCCAAAGAAGTATAACTTCCACCGTGTGGTCCGACGCACACCCAATTTTTTTTGTAAAAGTTCAAAAAAAGGCAGCCAGTAGAAAATATCGCTGGCCCATTAAACGTGTTCAAAGAATAAAATTATTCTTATTTCAATTTTATTCCTTTATCTATAGGTATTTTGAGGGCCTTGAAATATAAAAATAACAATAATGAATTCCAATAAAGAGCTTTATCTGCTGTACTGAATACAAAGTCCTGACCAGGGACTAGTTTTCGTCTTTGTAGATATTGACGTCAAATAATTAAATCCACCCAGATTGACGGTGTCCTTGATCGCGGAAGGTTTAGAAACCTGTTAGAGATGGCCAACATCAGGCAGAACCTACTCCTCAGGCCTCAACTTCACAAAATTCGAGTGTTTACTACTTTACAGTTTTACTAAATCCAATTATCTACTTTTGTAGTTGTTAGTATCTGACGTACAGCAACTTTACAAAAATGAGAAATTCCTGTTCTTTTGAAACGTGCTATTGATGCTATATTTATAACAGTGTAGATATTATATTATATAAAATATTACAAGATTTAGTAACTGTATCGAAGTGTTTTTTCTTATGTAAGAGTGTGGATTTTTTTCTTAGTATTCTTCGTTGGCTATTTTTTCTTATTACAATTTATGTGCAAGTTTGTTAGATTTGGTTGGGTAGTATTTTTGTTATAAACTGTATCTTTCAGTTGTAAATTAAACAGCGTTTTATTATTGTTTGTCCAACAAATTACCTATTATTAGTGTAATAACGTACCTGGAGTGGGATATAATGTACAGGCTTTGGCTTATTTGATTAAACGTAGCTTTGTGGTCTTAACAGTTCGATCATTAAGTTCTTTAAGGGTTCAGTATTGAAGTGTCATTGAAAAGGACTAAGTTATCTTAATATGGCCTTTAGTTTTAATGTTTGTTTTAATATGGCCTTTAGTTCTGTTAAGTTACTACATTTATATATTTATTTTGAGTACATTACTAATAATATTTAGCATGCATGTTTCTTAAATGTGTTCCTAATATACTATACTCTGTTATTTGATTTTTAAATTTATTTTGGTATCTTGTATGTATTGAATAAATAACAGAAAAACTAGTTGAAAAAGTTACAAAATTAAATTGAATTGAAAACCAATATTTTATTTTTTAAATGTAAAATTTAGGTTTTAGTGTAAGCATTAATTATATACACCTACAATATATATCTCATACAAAAGGAATATTTGTTTCAATAATTTGGTTAGTTAGTGAAGTCTGCTACTAGCTGGTTTGAACCGCATTACATTTACATAGAACTACCCTAGCGTTCCATAACTGAACCCCAAATCAGCTGATAATTTGAGACAAAAAATTTAAACATTGGACGAAAATTCTATATTTATATCTATAAAATCCAATGTATGTTTGTCTGTCCTTTATGCGCTACAAAACCGTCCAGCTGATCGCCATGAAACGTGGGGAAGTTGTTCTATATACCCCAGGGAAGGTTTCTGTCCTATTCCCGTTTCTTTAATCCCGATTAACAGCTGTTAAATAAAAACAAATAGAATAAAATTGTGGTAGGCAAAACTTTTAAAATTAAAAATAATTGAGTACAGTAGTAAACTACACAAAACATCAGCTGTTGTAAATTGGATACTGTGTAAACTGAAAGGTTGCTGCACATTTCAATGATACTATCAAAACTCAATATTATGACCGGCGAAGCGGGCGGGTACAGCTAGTGTGTGCATAAAATCAATAGTTTGGTCACTACATTTTTAAAATAATTTTTATTTTTTAAGTCGTATTTTTATTTTATAAACTGTGGTATTAATTTGTGTTTATTGTGTATAAAAGTTGTGAATTTAATTTACCAACTCATCCTCAAAGTAAATAGGACCAGCCAGTACCTGAAGAACATTTGGATAGGTGTGTTCAATTTAACTATTGTCACCATTTTTATAATGCATCAACATTTGTAATTGTACTTCATTGGGAGGTTCGAAGTAGATTTAATCCTTAATTATATACACCGACAAATCGACGATCTAATGAACATTTATGTAGAGCTCGCTCCTAAGTATGTGTTCAACATGTCTGGTGTACGCCTGTCAGATTGTTGTCATTTGAGTGACAGAGAGTAATTTAAACCCTCGTAGTGCCAACGTCCTGTTATCCGGACGTCCATAAACTATGTATAAAGTGCCAACCGGACGTCACAAACAAAAGTTATTAAAACATTTAAAAATAAACGTTATTGATTTAAAATTATCTTCTTATATGTTAATATATACTTTTATATAAAACCCAATTGTAGTTTGTTTGTACAATATTTAGTTATATTTTGATAATAAAGGTTCCAAACCACTCAGTGAAAATTGCCATAACTTTTTTATTTGTGAACAAATTATTGTGAAATTTCAACAGGATGTTAATAACAAAATTGTCTTCACAGTAAAATGATTGAGTGGAGCCTACTTATTTTATCACGATCATAAGGATGCCCAAATAAAAAAAGAGACGACAAATATTTTTATCTAGTAAATTTATTTTTTAAATAAAAATAGGATATATAGTGTAAGGCTACTTTTTATATGTTATTGTAATAGACCGATTATTCAGGTATAATTAGGTATTAAATTATTAATTTTGTGTAATAAATAACATAGATGGGAATTATTTATTGGTACATTGTAAAAATTGATAGGAACCTTGCGCTGGCAGAGAACACTATAAATTACTCTGGCACTAAAAGGGTTAAAACAGGGTTAATCAATGCTGTGGTATGCTTCTCCATGTAGTATAGTTATTGATTTTTTAAGCACATCTATAGATTTCTCATACAATATTAAATGTCGAGTCTCAAATTATCAGCTGTTTTTGTGGTCCATTGTGTAGCGGTCGGTAGTGTGTTGTCCAGTTCCATGTAAATATAATTTAGTCTGATTTGTTGTTGTAACAGACCTCACTAACTAACCAAATGAAAGGCAGAACTATTCTTATTGGATGTTATGTCTATTGTACGTGTATATAATCAAGGATTGTACCAATTCAACAGACAATAGGCTTGTATACATAGGCTCCTTTTCACAAAATACAGTGGGATGTTACCTTTTACAACACAATAAAAATAGATGGACCACGTTTGTAAAAGTCCATATTATTTTAATAAATAATTTGGAATATTAGTACAAAAATGTTAATAATAGAATTGTACCATATATCAAATATTTGTTTCTTTCAGCAATTACAGGATGGGATTAGTAAGAGTGACAAACGTACTACTCGGAAACGAAAGAAAATACACAATTGTAATAATGCAATAGAGAAGAAATAAGCTGAGGAGAAATATGTTTTGAGTAGTTATTTCTCCAGTTTGCCATGTGATAGCAGATCCAGCACCTTGTCAGTGCCCCCCCTAGTCCTTCCAAGTAATTAGTGATAAGCGTAATAGTAATTATTACTACAGATGTATAAAGAGATTGCCATTAGTTGAAATTTATTTATAAATGCCACTTAGGCGTTCGCTGCGGCCACAAGAAAGCGACCGCTGTTTCTTTCTGTTATGTGCTTAGGCATGATTGAATGGACTATTAAACAGTGGGAATTAAAGAATTCCATTAATCCATTTTTTCCCTAAATAATTCGTAAAGAGCAGATTTTCTAACTATTGAAGTTAATAAATAAATAAATAAATAAATCACCATAAGTAATAAAGAAACCCATCGCCAAATCTATCATCACGTTTTGGCGATCCGAATACTGCAGACCACCGGTCAAGAGAGGGGTCAACACGTTTTTACGTCGTCCAGTAAACTTTAAATGAAAATACGTCATCAACGCACCACTACCCGAATCTCAAAATTAGAGAGAGCTAAAAACGGCACAGTTACTTTATTTGATACAATTTAAATAAATATACTTACCAATGAAGAAAGGAGAGCAGGAGAGGAATGGGCACTCAAGTGGTCACTAGGCAGGCGACCTGTTGCTATCTTTCACAATAACTCAGCAACCCACCTAAAACGACACAAAAAAACACAGCACAGCCCAAGGTGAACGTTCAACAACCCCCCTGCTAACTCGAAACATCAGGGTTATCTTCATAAATTACTAAAAGCCGACGAAAACACAAGAGAAAGGATAATCAGGAACGCAGGACGGCCGATAATGACGGACATGTTGGAAACCCCTCCACTTCCCCCACTCATGATGTCTACCGCACGGCACAGGTGAGTGGAACGGTAGGTACAGTCGCTGCAGATAAAACTGTTTGCTTTACTTTCTGACCGAGAAAGGAATGCTGGCATTTAATAACACCTTAGTGACGACCTTGCTAACTGAAATAGACTCTGGAGCAGGGCTTGAGAATGCCCGACAATGGTCCTTCTCACTCACTTAGCCATCATGGTAGAGGGTGTCCGATAACAACTTTGTGATGACCTTGCTAACTGAAATAGACTTTGGAGCAGGGATTGAGAATGCCCGACAATGGTCCTTCTCACTCACATAGCCATCATGGTAGAGGGTGTCCGATAACAACTTTGTGACGACCTTGCTAACTGAAATAGACTCTGGAGACTGGCCTGAGAATGCCCGACAACGGTCTTCCTCACTAACACAGCCATCATGGTAGAGGCTGTCTGATAACAACTTTGTGACGACCTTGCTAACTGAAATAGACTCTGGAGACTGGCCTGAGAATGCCCGACAACGGTGCTCCTCACTAACACAGCCATCATGGTAAAGGCTGTCTGATAACAACTTTGTGACGACCTTGCTGACTGAAATAGACTTTGGAGACTTGCCTGAGAATGCCCGACAACGGTCTTCCTCACTAACACAGCCATCATGGTAGAGGCTGTCTTTTCTTTTTCAGCTTAATTTTTCTAGGGAAGTCTCGCACGGGGATCTAATGGACGATAAAACGACCAAGTATAAACAGATTATCATCCTTAAGTCACATTCAATTTCCCGTTCATTTGAATTTTCTTAGATGATTTGGTGGTTCAACAATGGAGAGAACTTTCTGTTGCAGGAGGAATGTATGAGTAAAAATTGATACGACCTGCAATGAAACACTTGGGATGTACGAAAATCTTTTGAATTACTTAATGATTACGTATAATTATCCTCCAAGGTTTAACTAGTTTTCATAGATCTATTCTCGACCTTAGCTGATTTACGTCTAAGTAGGCCTACACTCCACGGTTTTACGTATTTTTCATCGATCTAACTTCGATGGCTTTACTGATTTACGCCATCATAGGCTAGATCGGTGAAAAATAACCGTTGAGGATACGAGGTTTAGATGACGAAAAATCATCTAGGTTCTGCCCAGATCTGCCACAGAGATTTTATTCTGTGGTCTGCCGCTCTAGTCTAGCTTGGATTATGCTCATATTTAAACGACATACGATATAGTAATGTTGCCACCATACAATGTTTACTGATTACATTTATTGGTATATAAAATACGCATCAAAATGCCTCAATAAACTAAAAAAATTAATAAATAAATAAAACTGACAAGGTGGTTTAAATCAGTGGAAAATGCAATAACAAAATGTAAAATCAACAAAATAAATAAAATTGTCATAGTTTGATATTACATTGGGGGCGTTTTAATAGAGCTTTAATCAAGAACCAAGACTAATTTATTGCTGTAAAACAGATTTCTTTAGTAAAAGCCAAATACAAAATACTATTCAAAAACTATTTCCAACAAAAGTAGTAAGTAGTTCTACGAGTATTTTTATGTTACTTGCATGTTCTAAAAAAATTAATTTATCGAAAATGAAAACACAGGGAAACTTAATAATTATTATCTAGGAACGTGATTTTAAAGATTTTTTATTAGTTAATCTAAATATAATACAGATTGTTCTCTTCTGTAAAAGAAAATGTTCGGAAGTTCTGGCTTCTCCAAACGGAAATTCAGTGAACAAGGTTAGTAAAATGATATATGACTCAAAATTGATCGCTAAAAATTAAGTGGTAAACATGTTTAACATTGATATTTTAGGTATCAAGATTCAAGATGGCTGACCTGTGAAATAATATTCACAAACTATTTAACTGGTGTAGTTACATACGGCAAGTACCACCACACGCAACTTTAGCAAAGGGATGAATTATGCGCCACTTGACAAGTAAATAACAAAGACAATCAATAACTCAATCTACATGATCACACAAATACATATATCTGTTGATAACGGTATTTAGACAATCCTAGGACTTAAGTTAAGACTAACAATTGTAAAAAACTCAGAATTAAGTTTTAACAATTGTTTTAGTAATATAAGTGACATCCTTATATATAATACATCAAGCCGTTTTTGGTCAACGCATCCCCTCCGTTATTCCTTGACCAATTCAAACTGTTGAGGTGTCAAAAGATTTTTCTCTGTTCGTAGTTGGGCAATAAGGTCTTAATTCTTCAATATTGTCACCCTGAAGGGCATGGGAAGTCCTCAAAGTAAGTTTTTTGGCTATAAGAATAACATGGGGAGATATTAAAATTTACAGAACAGATATTCAAATGTAAATATTGCTTTCTAAACAGTTTTAACAGCTGTTGAAATCTAACCAATGGTATTTGATATAGTGAGGAGGTTAGATATTTCATAATGATAAACCATAGAAGGATAATAATAATAATAATAAAAAATCCTTATTATGGTGAGGGTAAATGAGACTATAATATGCCGTCATCAGTACCTGAATAGGGCAATATTTAGAGAAAGTCCTCAGTACATAAATACCTGAGGATAACTTAGAGCATACACTATTAATATGGTCATTCCATGTCAAACCTCTGTCGAGGTATATTCCAAGGAATTTGGTGGACTGTACTTGGTCTAGCACAGAATCCACCAGTAACACTGAGGGGCTACTTCCAAAACCAGCGGGTCTCAAACAAAAATTGATGGCCTGTGATTTTGTTGAGTTTGTTTTAAGGTTCAGCTTATCAAAATGCTGAGCACAACTGTTTAAATCTACGTAAACGTTTAATTCTAGATTTTCTTTACACTTTTCTCTAAAGCATAGAGACGTGTCATCGGCATATTGGACGAGTTGACCATGCTGCAGAGATGAACTAATGTCATTGACTTAGATGAAGAATAAAAGTGGGCTGAGTATTGATCCTTGGGGGATGCCAAAACGCAGCTGTTTTGATGTGGACAGTTTATTTGAAATTTGAACTTCAACCAAAGGTGTGAAACGCCTCTCTGATACCAAACGTCTCAAGTTTTTGAAGCAGTATACTGTGGTCAACGTAGTCGAACGTCTTAGAGAGGTCCAGGAATCCACCTAGGGTGAGCCTGCGACCTTCAAGACCCCTGACAATTTCGTCGACAAGGCTCACAACTGCTTCTGTAGTCGATTTACTTGTCCTAAAACCAAACTGATTTGGTGAACGCAAATTGTGTTTTTCGAAAAAGTTCATCAT
>JAQJVL010000119.1:0-146279 GCA_035578905.1 Stictocephala bisonia | reverse complement strand
CAAAGATGAGCAGCTAAAAATATATACATCAAATAAGCAGTTTTCGCTACTGGTAAACCACCCGTCTCGACGTGGAGTCCAGGTAGTCTGAGACTATGTAAAAACAGTTTGAGATTAGATATTTAAAGAGTCTCTTCTTAAACATCTTATAATCATCCAGGCCTTTTAACTGGTAGATGATTGTATAGTCTTACACAGGAGTAAAAAGGGGACTTTTCGAGAAAAGTTGTTCGATGAATAGAATACTGCAAAATGGAAATGTTTCTAGTATTATAGCAGTGTATGTAAATTCATGTTAGAAAATCTCTCATGATTTGACCTTACAAAAAGTAAAGACTGGAACAAGTAAGCTGTGTTAAAATATGGTATAAAGAACTGTAAGCATACTGCATGTTAACACAAAATGAATTTAATACATGTAAGTCTAGTCACTGTTTACATTACATCAGAATATTATAACTCGAACAGAACAACAAAAACATTTTAGATATTTGTTGAACTAAAAACAGCTGAGAGAAAGAATTATTGAAAATGAACACAGAGATAATACTGAATCTCAACACTTTCCCTCATTTTTAAGAATTTAAAGTTTACTTATTTAAGTCCCATAGCTTGCCACAATGTCACTAGTCTTGGTTTATGAAGAGGCTTGGTCATGCAGTCTGCCAATTGGAACTCAGCTGGAACATGTTTGACTTTGATTTGTCCTTCTGCCACAAGCTCCCGTATGAAGAAATGCCTTGTCTGGATGTGCTTGGTTCTTCTATGATTCTCAGGGTTTTCAGCCAACCTTGTCGTAGCTTCATTGTCAATCTTAAGGACTGGTACTCCTTTCAACACTGTTATCTCTTCAAAAAGTCTTTTAAGCCATACGATTTCTCGACAAGCTTCACTTGCTGCAACGATTTCAGCTTCAGTGCTTGAAATCGCTACGCTTGATTGCTTCTGACTTATCCAGGTGATTGCTCCTCCTCCAAAATTACACACAACACCAGTTGTAGAGTGGCCAGTTGTTGAATCTCCAGCATGGTCAGCATCGCTAAAGCATTCTAGAAGATGGCAATTTTCTCTTGATTTGTACTCAATTCCATAGTCAGCAGTACCTTTAAGGTATCTTAGAATCCGTTTTACTTTTACAAAGTCATCTTCGGTAGGGTTATCAAGAACGCGGGATGCTTTACTAACAGCAAATGCTATGTCTGGTCTGGTTGCAGTCATTAAGTACATGAGTGCACCCACAGCTTCCCTGTAAGAAAACATTTCTTTTGAACTTTTCACTTTCCCTACTTGCTCTGATTTATTTTCTTTCACAATTGGTGTGGGAGCTGGTTTACAGTCTATCATGTTAAACCTTTCCAGTACATTCCTCGTGTACGCTGATTGAGACACTTTTATGTTCCCGTCCAGTTTCTTTTCTATTTCCAATCCCAAATAGTAAGATGCAGGTTTAGAAGTGATTTTGAATTCCTTCGTCAAGCGGTCCATAAATTCTTGCTGCATTGCTGAATTGTTTGACGCTATAAGTCCATCGTCTACATAAAGTGCCACGAGTAGTTTCTTCTCATCTTCCCGTTTTATGAATAGACACGGATCAGCATCAGTATTCTTGAATCCTTGACGATTCATAAAGCTGTTAAATCTGTTACTCCAACAGCGAGGCGCCTGTTTCAAACCGTAGAGACTCTTGTTTAGCCTGCATACACGATCTGTACCATCATTGAACCCGTCTGGCTGTGTCATGTAGATTACTTCATCTACTTGACCGTAGAGGAAGGCTGTTGAAACATCAAATTGTGTTAGCGTCATCTTTTCGACAGCTGCAACACTCAAAAGTGATCTGATTGTACTCAGTCTTGCTACTGGGCTGAAAGTCTGGTTGTAGTCCACTCCTTTTTTCTGTGAGAAACCTCTCACTACCAATCTCGCTTTGAGTCTGTCAACCGATCCATCAGGGTTAGTTTTGACTTTGTATAGCCACTTGCATGTTATACATTTCTTCCCAACAGGTAGTTTCTCCAGAGTCCATGTTTGGTTTTCTGAGTGTGACTTCATCTCGCTTTCCATAGCTTGTTTCCAGTAGGAAGAGTTGTCACTTTGCATGGCTTCTTTGAATGATTCAGGCTCTTTCAATTCTTGCATGTTCATAACTGCAGACATAACGTAGTCGTCAAATCTCTTAGGTGCGGTGATTGTAGATCTATTTCGTAGACTGTAATCATTTGAACTCTCAGGTACGTTGATTTCTTCCTCCTCGTCATCATTTTCCTCCGATTCTTGAGCTGTTTCCTGATTTCCATCGTCGTTTGGTTCTGGAAGTTCATGTTCTTGACACCTTTCACTAGGCAAAGGGATTTGAATCTCTCTGTGTTGGACCAATAAGGGTTCTTCGTTAAAAACAACATCCCTTGATCTTACCATTACGTTATTTTCTTGTATCCAGATCCGATAGCCACATTCATCGTAGCCTACAAGGATTCCCTTCTGTGCCTTCTTCTGCATTTTCTTTCTTCTTTGTTTAGGTACATGTGGATAACAAGTGCTTCCAACTATCCTTAGGTGCTTTATACTTGGTTTCCGGCCTATCCATAATTCATATGGGGATTTCTCATTTTCACTAGAAGGACCCGTGCGGTTGAGTATGTAAGCAGCACAGTTGATCAGTTCCGCCCATAGGCCTTGTGGAAGTGATTCATGCGAGTGCATCATGGCTCTTGCTGTCTCTATGATGGTCCTATTTTCTCTCTCACTGCAACCGTTCTGCTCCGGTGTGTAAGGCATCGTTAGAGTGTGTCTAATCCCTTCCTTTTGTAGAATATTTCGGACTATGCTGTTATCAAACTCGCCACCATTATCGCTCAAAATTTCTTTGATAATGTGTCCAGTTGTCTTAGCTGATGCCAGAAATAACTTAAGTTTTTCTGCGACCTCTGATTTTTCCTTCAAGAAAAATACACTACGGTATTTGGAATAGTCATCCTTGAACAAGACAAAATATTTGTAACCTGACATTGAATTTTGAAACGGTCCGCACACGTCTGTATGAATTCGCTCCCCAGGGGCTTTGGCTCGTTCTCTTGTGCCAAACTTCAACCTGTGACTCTTTCCATATACGCAACCTTCACACAACTCACTAGGCCTATTCATTGTCAGTTTTAATCCCAGTTCTCTCTCAACTATGGCTTTTACATGTTTCTTGTTCTGATGCCCCATCCGCTCGTGGTAGATCTGAAGAAGGTTTTCACTGTTCGTTAAAAGATTAGCTTGTATAGGCCTATCAGGTTTTATATTTCGTACATTCAGCTTATATAAGCCACCTCGTCTGCTTCGAGACCCGACTAGCACCACTTTCTCATTTACCTGCAGTTGACAAGTTTCAGTTTTGGATACAAACGCACTCTGTAAATGCTTATCTTGTGAAGCGAGTACTGAAAACAGATTTTTCCTTATATGAGGTACGTACCACACATCTTCTAGTGTTATCCTGTCCCGACTTCCGTTCACTTCGACGTCCAGTTCAATAGTACCTTTTCCTAAGGCTTTTATAGAATCTCCGTTGGCGGTCATTACTGTTTCCTTAGCAACAAACAGCTGAAACGTCTGAAACAAATCTTGCCTAAATGTTACATGATTTGTTGCACCATTGTCAACATACCAGCAGTCATAGTCGTCTTCAGACATCATTACATCAATTGACATGAGTGTCATATTTGAATTAGCTTTAGGCCTACTATTTTCAGGAGTAGTTTCTGAAGTTGACGGTTTTGGCGGTCTACCGTCTGCTTTCCACTTGGCGCACTGTTTTACTTTGTGCCCATCTTTGTGACAATAATGACAAAAAATTTTCTTGTTAAATTGTTTTGCTGTCGAGCTAGGTTTTACTTTCACTTGACTTTTAGTCTTACCGTCTGATTTGACAAACAAAGCTTCTTGACATTCTTTATTCTGATTATTCCTTTCCAACGCTTTTTCATACGCACACAGTTGCGTAGTCAGGTTATCAACGGTCCGATCAGATTTTGCCATTAATAACCAGCTTGATTTAAAAGCAAAATAATCATCTGGTAACATTCCCAAAATTTTACAGATCAAAAACAAATCAGGTAGAACAAATTTGTTGTCTTTATCCTTTGATATTTCTAGCTTCAACTCATTCCACAAGTTCTTAAGCTTTGAAAGATTACTAGAAATATCTTGGTTTGGATCCCTATTGAAGCTGAAAAACTCTAGACATATGTCATAGGCCTTGTCTTCAGATACTCCGTCAAACAACCTGTGCAACTCTAGCCACACATCTCTTGCTGTTGAGAAACGCATCACTTTCTCAAGTGTTGTATCTGACAGATTGCTTGTAATAAGTATCATGGCTGTACTATCAGCCTTCATGAACTTTTCCAAGTCCAAGGTATACTTGGTTACCTCTTGTGCTGAAGCTCCATCTGCCGTTGGCGTAGGTTTTTGCAGATTTCCCTCCACAATGTCCATCACACCAGGCTGACTCCTCAACAAGATACTTATTTTAAATTTCCATGTTGCCCAGTTCTCCTTACCATTCAGAAGTCCTATTTGTACTTTTGCAAACTCCATCTTCGTTAGCCTAGCCTACCTTTTCCAGTACTGGCCTATTAGTTTACAAAAAGAAATTACACTTACGTAACCAATGCTCTGCTACCATGTTAAAATATGGTATAAAGAACTGTAAGCATACTGCATGTTAACACAAAATGAATTTAATACATGTAAGTCTAGTCACTGTTTACATTACATCAGAATATTATAACTCGAACAGAACAACAAAAACATTTTAGATATTTGTTGAACTAAAAACAGCTGAGAGAAAGAATTATTGAAAATGAACACAGAGATAATACTGAATCTCAACAAGCTGATGGTAGAGGAAGAATCCCTAAATTTCGGAAATGTTTCCTGCAAGAGTCATTGTGAAGAGAACCTGTCATAAGTCTAATTATTTTCTTTTGTTTTAGAAAACCCTTAGATGATTCAGAACTTCCCCAAAATAACAGTGCATATGTAATCAGGGAATGAACATATGTAAAATAAACTTGTTTTAGGGTGTTTAGATCTACAATAGTGGAGACAGTTACTTGATTACTGTCCTATCAAATTGTAAATCAAGGCTTGAAGCTTTAAAAATGCACAGTTATGTTTGTTGTTACAGTAGCCTATTATTAACCTAATAGATGAAATTATACTCAGATACTATTTTGAAACCATAGTAAAATTAAGGAGAAGAGTTATTTAAAGGAACTTGGCAGTCAATAACAACGCTAATATAAATTAATGACGGAAAACAAAATATTTAATTATACTATATTAAGTTACATTATCAAACTAAAATATCGGTAATTTTCACATTGAAAATGGCTGTTGAAAAGTTAAAGTCGGTCACCTCTAAATTAAAATTTGACAACCTCCCGTGGCGCGGCAATTCCAGATTTACAGGCGTTATTCCTGGAAAATACCACGTGGTTCTGTCAGGGCGTCAAATTTTCACTCTAAATATAGAAACATTTACAAACCACTTTATACAATAACAAACAAGTGTTTTTTTAATGGCAGAGACCATGGGTTGGTTAGTTAGGTAAAATTGTATTTATGTTTAACATTCCTATAAAATTGTTTTATAATATTTAACTTATAAATTCACAAGAATACAATAATAGTACAATTTTTACTATGCAATTTCTACTTACCTAAAAAAAATTGAAAACTTTGTTTGAAATAGGTTCAAGAATTGGCTATATTTTCACAAGAGATGCTTTTTTTCTGTCAAAATGGTTTGTTTTATTGGAAATATCTGAAAATATTTCACAACATTTAGTATTTTTAAATATTCTAGATACCTATTTTTAACAAGTTTTAATAATCTTTTTCATATATTATTATCTCTTACATATTTAATAAGCTTTCAATCTGAACACGAATAATTTGAAAACTAGTTTAGTCTACGACCGTCATTTCTCGACATTTGGCAGAAAACCAGTTTCCACGGTGAATTCAGATTATTGGTCATCACGCGATCATTATAAACACCAACTATTAACCACAACAAACTAATTTGAATATATTCTTACAGAAGGGACGGCCGGCAAGCCGTCTCGGAGGCCTTGCGCCCGAATTCAACGTTAATCTCGAACTTTTGTGGAAATTACGTTAAGTTAGGCTAGGGCTAGGTTTGTGAAAAGTTCTTTTATGGGTGAAAATAGATTTTTTCCCTCAAAACTAATTAAAAATTTAAGTTCAGCGTACAAAATACTTTGAATGGAAAAATATCAAAACAATTATTTTCAAAATGTTCTTGTAGAAAACGAGTTTTCCGTGAGATGAAATGGTCTCTTATGATAATATACCTCAATTATAACCATTTTGAAACGGTAAATTTAAATTTTTTTACGTCATTGGAAACTGCATAATTACCTTTAATTCCAAACGAATGTGTATAATAATAGCTGACATTACCAAGATCTACCCATTATTTTATTCATTTTGGACACAAAAAATGTGCGAAGATAAAAATGTAAACATTTACGAAGACTACTTCTGGTTTATTAGTTTTTTTTAATCTCATAAAATGGTCTATTTGAAGGAACATGACAAATTTTAGGGTAAACGTCAATTTTCCCAAAAAATATGTTTTGACTCTTCAAAATCCGATTATTTTAATTAGTAAATAATTACATATATAATTGGTAAATATAGCGTTATGAGTAATCAAATTGTGTAGACTTTTGTCCCGATCACTAGGTCTAGCGATCGAAACGTTACCAAGTGTATTTGTGCCGGAAATGTGTTTAGCTTACATAACCTTGCCAAACCTAACATAACCTAACCAACTACAGCCAGTACATTTTCCGACATATATCGTCTGAGTAGTGTATATACTATGATTTATATAGTGCAACTGAAATTAAAAAAAAATATTTGAACTGTTTCCCCTACTGAAATATAATTAGTTAACGTTTTAACGTCACTTTACATTAGATATTACTTATTCAACATTAAAAGATAAGAAGTAGTCTTTGTAAATAAGTATCGATAAAAAAACAATATTCCGTCAGGTGGAGTCAAAATTAATTGTTATACAGTTAGTTGATCATACATAAAAGGTGACTGAGTGCGGTTAGGAGGGGGAGAACAAAGCGATTGGTCCGCGGTCCGCCTTTCCGCTCCTGCCAGCCGAGTCCGCCAGTCGCCTCTCGGCTCGCAATCGCGACGGATTGTTAGCTGTGTCGGCATGCTATAGCTCTATACGACACCAGTTTAGTGCAGTGCAGTGTTTTTAGTGATCTTTTACGATGGCTGTGACCTTCCGGGCTATCTGTTTCCTCCACCTGATCTGTCTAGCCGTCTGTCTGAGTGTGGACTCAAAGGATCTGGTGGACACGAAAGTGTCCAACTGTTCTGCCGTCAAACCTATTTTTGTGACCAAGAACATCTCCAAGACTGTCCCAGATACACCTGTAGACGGTGAGCAAATACGTTCCATAATTAAAATGTGCTTCTTAAATTGGCGAGGTTTTTTTTGTGAAATGTGTCAAACTTATTTCAAGTGTACATACACTTTCATTCTCTTATTTACAGGACGTTTCCGGTTTGCTATACATAATAATAATTTAGTGGTTATTTCAGGTCACTTTACGAAACGAACTGGTATATCGTTAGTCATTAAATAAACAAAAAATAATACAAACAAAACAGAAAATACATTTTTTATTATGTTAGGAGTGCAAAGTTGTATTTTGTTAAGAAATCATTAATTTCACAACAAAATTTGTCATAAAGTTCATGTTTTTAAGATCGTTTGAAAGGGTTAAACTTTAAAACCCCGAAACAAACAATATTTTAATAATTTTTACGTGACGAAATACTAAGAAATAAATAATCAATAAAGTAAGTAAATCAATAATAGTTAACATCTTATTAAAGTTTATTAAATTCTTAAAGCATGTTATTTTCTATATAAAACATGAAGCAGTTATCTATTATCGCATATAGTTAGCAGCGTGCAGGGGTGTCCTCTATAGTAAGGATTAATAACAGTATTACGTGAAATAGACATTAGAACTTGTATGCCACATCTAGATCACATAAAATATTATTTAGTTTAACAATCCTATTTCCATAATATCATTTTTACGTATTCATATTTTCATATTAGGCCATATATTTCTTACGAAAAAATCTAAAAATCATTTTTGAAAAGAAGAAATTTGGTTGTCATTTCGGTTCAATATAAGTTTGTTAAATATTTTGTTGTGAAATCTATATAATATATAATTATAATTTAAAAATTCATTTAATTATTGGCATAAGGCAATACTGTTAAAACACAGTAAACATGATTGTTTGAGAACGTACGCGTATTTTTTAACAATGTAACGAATGTTCTATTACAGTAAAAGATAATGTCAATGAATATATGTATACTAGGGGACACCCCTGCACGCTTCGTTCTTCCCACCTCGTCATGTAACCTTTGAGTACAAATATTAGTGGATAAACTGTGGATATGGATAAACAAATATTAGTGGATTAACGTTAATCATATTATCTACATTTATTTACAGTTGCTCACTCTTTATTTGCCCTCTGATAGTCTAAATATAAACCCATTGTTACAGTACTTAGCAATTTCAAAAGTTTTCATAGCTGATGATTACATACACAGAGATAGACATACAGTGGCATTTTTATTTCTGTAATTCAAACCAAACTTCCACTGAATTAATCAAACATTCTCACTCTAACAATTATAAAGATCATAACTACAGTCTAATTAGACTGTCTTATAACCACAGTATAAAACACACCTGTGCTATTATAACCTTCTCAGTATTATAAACATCATTATTTACATTCCAACAGCTGTTACAATTTCACAAACATCATTACTTACATTTGAACAGCTGTTCCCTTTTGGCTGTTTTAATTCTCTCTCCATTTTATTATTATAGCCCAAAATAGTACTTTGAGGGCTTATCGTGCCCGTCAGGTTGAAAATATTGAACAATTAATTAAAGCCTTGTTACACAACTACGAATAGAGGCAATTTTTTGACATTCAAAACGTTAAAATTGGCCAAGAATTAGGGGAGGAGTTTTTTACGACAAAAACTGTTTCACGTATTGTATATAAGAATATGTTAATTTAGTAACAAAATTGACCTTAATGTGGTTTAGAATCAGTTTTTTGGTTGAAAATACGATCAAAATACCTCAGGCTAAAATTAACAGGGTTGATTATTTCTAGTTTATCTAGATTATCGATCTAAGAGTAATTAATTATACTGATAATTTTGTTGGTTTTGGGATTATCCGTGTACACTGTAGATCAGCTGTAGTATATTGAATGAATTATTAATTTGTCAAATCGCGATCCGCATTCTGAGACATATGTAATAGGTTTGTGTAGGGCCTACTTTATTATTAATTCCAAGATATAAAAACTGAGTTTTGGAGAAATTGGACCGACAAAAACCCGATAAAAGGATTGTGATATCTTAAGTCTATAGTATAATAGGAAACGGGGGGGGGGGGGGGAAGGGAAAGGAGATGAGAAAGGCAATGGTTAATTTTATTTTCAAACAACGACTATTATTCTGCTAAGAAGTTACGTGACGTTCAACCAAAACCTCTTTAATAAATCGATTAAAATGATAACACTTTTTAAATGTTTACCACATTCAGATATCTTATCTTAATATATTATAATATAAATATATAAAAATACTATTGTATATGAATGCATTGTCGTGTTAAAATTTCAAGTGAATCCATTCACTAGTTTTCGAGTTTTGTGTAAATATTTAGGGAGAGTTTAATCGCCTTCGGCGAACCACAGGGTTACAAATTATAATGTCCAGGTATCAGTTTTTTTAAATGTACAGAATATAATTTAAAATGAATTTTGACATGCAACCATTTTTAATTAAAACGAAACAAAATAGTTTCGTATAATGCCATCCAGGGATGCCTCAGTGAAGAGAATTACAGGTGTTTTGGAGCAGGGCATGCAATATACGTGTCTCCTGGGGGGTTGTTTTGTACATAATTACTCCTACTGCAGACTGTTCACTAATTGCTCTATTTATCATTACTATTTAATAATAGTTTCTATCCGAGATGTATCGTTACAAATTCATTTGCTTGGTATTAGATTTAATAGATGGACTTATATTTCAATTTGATAATAGTTTAAGTCTGGGATATATATGTCATTAATGCATGTATTTGATATTAGGTTAACTTGGGTTTGATAACGGTCGCTCAGATCGTAACAATTATTTAATCGGTGATGTGTATCGTTACTATCTGATAACAGTTTCAGTCTGGCCTGAGACATATCTGTTACTAAAGCATGTATTAGGTATTAGTAACTTGGTTGTTATAATGGTCGCTTAGATCGTAACAATTATTTTAGGGGTTATGAATATCGTTACTATCTTTGACATATCTGTTATTAATGCACTTTATATCAGTTTAACTGGTCTCCGAATGGTCGCTCAGATCGTAACAAATTAAATTGGTTATGTGTATCGTTACTATCTGATAATAGTTTCACTCTAAGATATATCTGTTATCAATGGAGGCATTAATTTATATTGGCTCTTAAAATAGTATCTTGGATCGTAACAATTTTTATTGGTTATAATTTGAAGAAGAAACATAAATATTAATAAAAATTACCTTTTTGTTTTTAATAACAATAAAAACGTTTTCTTTCAAAATTCTTTAAGAATATGTTTGTTTACATGTTATTGGATAATATTCCTTTTCTCTATACTTCAAATACATTACCTAATAAAAATATCCAATAAATGAGATATAATTTAATTGGATGCTTAAAATGCGTGTGACTATTTAAAGGAGTAACCAGTCGACAGCTCTAGCTTCGCTTCGGGGTGGTTCTTTACGCTTGCTCACCCTTCCCTCCTTGGTTCTCTAAACCATCACATCAATATAAACCCTCAACCTGTTGTCTTTCTCCTGAAAATAACGTTTTATAGTATAGAAACCCTTATAAATAAAATTTAGGGGGGATGCGAAGTAGTGCAAACATGTCAAAGTTAGTAAAAGTTACCTTAAACAACTCACAATGTAAACCAAACTAGCCAAGCTTTTATTTCATATTTAAGTTTTTATATCAGATATTTCAAATAGTATTAAATTAAGTTTTTGCCAATCTTATCATTACGAAAAAAGGAAACTTTGAGGGGCTGTTTCCACCCCTTAGGAATGGAATTTCGAGAAATACTTTCGCAGTGGATCGTGGGTCTCTGTGATACAGAACCTAACCCCTCTACAAATGTCATAATCTGTTCTGTGGTTCCGGGGATTTCGTCATAAGTGAGTACGTTGTTTTTGGGTGATTTATATTCAGATTCTGGTAATCTGGTAAACCGTACGGCGAAAAAAATATAGGCCAATGGCCCAATAACATATTATGGAGGTCAATTTAAATGGTTGAAGCACTGATCCAAAGAAATGTTGTTTAATCCAACAACAATCTGTTAAAACCAGCGAAACAGTTGTCAATCCAACAGTTGTAGTTGAGTGCAATACTAAATCGTACCTGTCATTAAGACACATATAGTAGGCATACATTTTGTAGTAAATTATGTTAGAAACTATATCGACAATAATAAATAGTTCCAAAGAATAGACACAAACTTCCCCCCATATTAAACGCTAAAAAACAAAACTTTGAAACTTACCAGTTTGAATCCTAAATATGTTTTTTTGCCATACCTAAAAAAACTAGTCAATGTAGAGTCATGCGGTCTTTACTAAAATATTTTAAATTGTATACAATTCACACAATTTAATCAAAATCGTTAGAGCCTTTTTATGTATGTTTTTTGCCCATAAAAAACTAAAATTTAAAAAAGTGAAAAAATGGTCTGGAGATATTAGCTAAATACACCTACATGCTAAATTTCATAAAAATTGATCCCTCCGTTTGGTCTCCAGCGAACTGCACGTACACACAGACAGACACACATACGGACAGACACATTTAAAACGTTTTTCGAAAAACCACTTTTTTGGTTCAGGGCACCCTAAAATGGATTTTTATACCAACTTGTAAAAAAAATGTTATACGATTACAATACTTTCTCTATGCTTATACATATAGGAGAAAGTAAAAACAATACAAATAAAACATCTCCCAGTATGTTAAATTTAGTACATTTTATAAAATCAATAAATCCTCATTTTTTTGCGTAAATGATATAATACGTATAAAATATCTCTCCAATGAACAACGACGGACTACATAAAAATGCCATTCATTCATCAACTGGTGCCGAACTGGCGAAATAAAAAACAACGTAATTTTTTGCAACATAGAAACAAAACCCGGTGGGAGTACAGTAACTGATGGCTGCCAACATCAATCTGAGAGGAAATCCGTGTCCGTCCATTATCACTGGCCAACTTATCAATATTTGCAGCGCGGTGAATCACCGCCGAACACTGATGTATTCAGCGCCGCCTGACTCACGTCGCAGATCACAGCGCGTTAATGTAGCATATGATATATCCCTTGTAGAACGACCTTACATATAGCCTACCTGTAGGTCGAACTAGACGACAAAAACTGGTTGTTTCGACTTGAGTCTTATATTATTTATATGATTTATCCCTTGTAGAACGACCTTACATATAAGTTAACCTACCTGTCGGTCAAACTACACGAAAAAAAGTGGGTGTTTCGACTGGAGTCTTATATGATTTATCCCTTGAAGAATGACCTTACATATAGCCTACCTGTCGGTCAAACTACACGACAAAAAGTGGGTGTTTCGATTTGAGTCTTATATGATTTATCCCTTGAAGAATGACCTTACATATAGCCTACCTGTCGGTCAAACTACACGACAAAAAGTGGGTGTTTCGATTTGAGTCTTATATGATTTATCCCTTGAAGAATGACCTTACATATAGCCTACCTGTCGGTCAAACTACACGACAAAAAGTGGGTGTTTCGATTTGAGTCTTATATGATTTATCCCTTGTAGAACGGCCTTACATGGCCTACCTGTCGGTCAAACTACACGACAAAAGGTGTGTGTTTAGATTTGAGTCTTATATGATTTATCCCTTGTAGAACGACCTTACATATAAGTTATCCTACCTGTCGGTCAAACTACACGAAAAAAAAGTGGGTGTTTCGACTAAGTCTTATATGATTTATCCCTTGTAGAATGACCTTACATATAGCCTACCTGTCGATCAAACTACACGACAAAAAGTGATGTTTCCACTTGAGTCCACATTGACAGAATTATGAGTGTTATGATCTATCACAGAAAAAGGGAAACAGAGTTCGCTCTCTTATGGCCGCAGCGAATGTCTCACTCACTGCCTCAGTAGCTGTAGTACTTAGTAGCCTAGATGTAGTAGTAGTAGTAGTACATAGATTATAACTAATTTAATGTAGCCTACATATTTATGCATCTGTAGTAATAATTAGTACGTTTATCCTTGAGGATCTGAGGGGAATAAGGAATGGACTGACGCGGTGCTGGCCCTGTCATCTGTATGGCAAACTGGATAAATTACTTCTCTATACACAAACTCAACATACATTGAGCACACTATTGGATGCGACCTCTGTGTCTTCTTCTATGTGAACATATGAATATTGACACTAAAGAATTTTGAATATCATAGCAGATAAATTTGAAAGCATGATAGTCTTGACATAAATAACTTTATATAATTTTAGTTAACAACTGTCTACGTTTTATTTACTATCACTTTATTTGTATCATAATAGTAGAACCTTACAATATCAACAATAATTTATTTAAATTATACAGAATTAATGCAAACACGGCGTCCGCTTAATAGTTGCCAACGACCTAGACACTACTAGAGAGATTTGGGCCGTTATGTTGGGTGGCAGTCAGGGTCCGGATGTCGTGTAGGGGAGAGAACTGAGTATCAGACCAATACTACGTAGTTCAGATTCCACGTAAAGCTCTAGGTCCCTGTTGATATGGATAGCAATAAATAGCTCTTTCTTGAGGAAGAGTCCATCTTATTAAGTAACAATGACCACTCTCGTTTATCTACACTCATTCGCTCCTCGCTTCCTCATTATGAATAATAATAATTCAATATAAATCTACGAACAATTACGTTTAATTGACAGTAAAAATCTGTTTAACTCTCATAGAATTACTTGTATATGATTTAAACTGATTTTGGCTGCAAGTCTATGGTTAATTATTCTGTAAAACGGGTCGCATGTTGGTCAGTTTACCCGACGATGTTGTCGTAGAACACAATGTATGCCGGATCGCCTCAGATGGTATGCGGTGTTTTGTCTACAGCTGTGAGTCAGTTAAATCTCATTGTTTTTATGACGTTAGTCAGCGAGTGGTGAGTCAGTCAGTTGTAGCTGTGGTCTGGCCACGATCTTATAGAGCTTCCTGGGGACGATCTACGGTTTCAAAGGGCTCATTTCACAAAACAACATCGCGGATTGGCTGTAAGAACTTGTATTGATCGTTCCTTCCCGAGTTGTATTGGACCTAAAGGGAAAATGAGTTTTCGACCTCATTTTTATGGCTTTGTCCATTTCAGTTTATGGACGAAAACTGTCAACGAACGGTATTTTATGTACGGAAATGTTAACTTCAAATCAGTAAAAATTGAATATAACAGCCCACTCGATTTCACGATATTTAATTAGGACCCATGGGTATTATTCCTCGAAAATAGGGAAAAAAGAAATAGTATTTTTTAACTCCTAAAGCAATATATTACATTACTTTTATGTAGTATTTTCTTCTAAACATGACTATGAAATCCAATTCATCGCACGACAAATAATAACTGAGATATTCTACTAATAAGCGGTTTAGGTTATATTTTTCTTGGTTAGGTTACGTTAGGTTAGATTCGGTTAGACTGTTAATGTTAGTTTAGCTTAGATTAGTTGTTGCCTTGTAATTTAGTGAGTATTTTATCTTTCAATTCCAGGTAACTTATAACGAACCTAACCTACCCTAACCTAAATTAACCTAATTTAACTGAACCTAATATAATCTAACCTAAATTGACCCACCTAGTTTGAAAAATATCTGTATTTAGCGGAAAAACCTACGTAAGATTAAAGTATAGTACATAGTTTTTTGTGTACCCAATTATTTTTATTTTTCGACTGTTTTGTAAAAATCGGTATTTCCGAGGAAATATTCTTATGGATTCGAGTTTCCGAAGTTAATATTGACTAGTTTAAAAAAATAAATCGTGAAAAAGTGGACTGCTATGTTTCATACTTAACTTAAAATCTTATAATAAATAGTCTATTTTTTAAATTAAATATTTAATTAATCGATAACCATTATGGTTTAAGGAATTTTCATATTTTAACTTACAGAAACATGGAAGTATGTTTATAAGCTCTGAAAGCAAAAATAATCGTTATGATTGTGAAACAATGGTTTTGTCTGTTGCATGTATCACACATCTTTCCAAAATAACGTTGTTATTCCAGACATCCATTAGTATATTACTCGTATATAAACGCCTTATTCCGTATCAATAGTTTTGATTTTATCATACCGTATTGTTAAAAGCCATTTGTACAGTGATGCCATTTTCAGGAAATTAAATTGTTATTGCGACACATTTCCAGTATATTGGAGAGAACACGGAAAACTAATTTTTCTTGAAACACTTAAAATGTAGGAGAGATCTCGATGTGTATATCTAGTTCCCGTAACGTTCCGATAACGGGCACTTACTTGTAGATTACTCTAAATTGAATTCCTCTGTTCCAGTTATCAGATGTGTATTTCTGATTCGTTCAAAAACTAGTTGCTGATAGTTTCTTCGTTAATGTGATTATAATAGTTTGTAACATTTGTCGACAAAGTAAGTAATCATTGTATCACTGGAGCTCTTCTTCCTGGAAGGGATTTAGTTTTATATTATCAAAGGAATAAACTTATTCTCTCAGAGACGCCACACAACATTTGCGTATTTTAAGGCAGATAGATATGAATGATTACTGGATGTGTGTGGATGGCCTATGTAGTCTGGTTACTAATTGATTTCAACTTGTGCTCAGAAAGGGTAATTTTAGATAGCCCAATTACCAGGGCAACTAAGGGATCTACAGCTTTACGTGGAATCCGAGCCACGTAGTGTTGGTCTGATTTTCAGCTATTGGACAAGCCTGACAAGTTATCTTACTACCACGCAACGCCGACATACCAGACTTGTCTAGTAGTGTCTACGCCGTTGGACACCATTGAAAGGATGCCATGTCGGTATTAAGAGGACCGAGCTTAGGACCTATCTACAATCTCGGTAATATTTTGTCCCCAAGTAGCTTGGCTACAGCACGGCGCAGACTGTTCAGTAATTAGAAATGTTTTATTTGTTTAATATACTGTATTGAGTATTTTATTCCCTAATACTATCAAATTAACTAGTTATTGACTTAGTCTGTTCCAACAACCTCGTTTGTTATTGAACTTACAGAGTTACGCCCTTAGTGTTAAGACACTGATTTACCCTTTACCTCTCGCAGGATATTTTATCAGGGAAGGTTCAGTTGGCCTCATCAACAGCAGTAAACCATTTATTTAGTAACTGTGGCAGTGAGATATTGCATGGCAATTTTTTACCATAAACAACTGGCATTGTCTTTAAATAATAATTCCGTCGTTTTACCATGGTAAACAAGTTTAGTTTGTTTTTGTAGGAGTAAAAAACAAAAATTAACTTTAAAAAAATAATTTTTCTTCAACTGAATTTCGCAGTGTTTGTGGCCAAAATGTCATTGGAGGTCTTTCCTTCGACTTAGCTGTCCACATTATTAGAGCTAGGCATATATACGGTACTTTTTTACAGGAATAATGTTATGTGACAGTAAGCACTTCGTGTTATATTTAGCGCGTGTAGAGGTTCCAGGAGCAGAAGGTAATCATTCCACCGCTGAGCTGCTTTACTTCACCGGCGAGACTGCTTCCGCAACAGTGTTTAGTTGAAAAAATTACTAATGAAGTGTAAAAGTTTGTTTAGTTGTTATTATTAATTATTATTTAGATTCAAAATAAGGGTTTAATTTAATCGCTATAAGCTTGATTCCATGCCATTAATAGAATATGCTGCTAATGGCTTAGTGGGCGGGGCTTGTCATTGCACCTTCATCACGCGGCCTTTCATCATCCTGATTGCTTTGACAATTTTTAAATAAAAATACTCATAGCGGAAGTGTCGTTCTCTCAGTTCCACTACTCAGTGCATCTCACTCGCATCAGTGCGTTCAGAATGTCGTTTTCTAAGCGCTCTATCTATAGTAGAGATCTATTGGAGAAACTTTCGAAAATTGTCGATCGATCTAAGTATTCATCTGGCTTTTTGTTTATAGATATCTTTACCACTTTCTGTACAACTCCAAAATTGTTGTCAAAATGGTATCTCCATAGTTGTAGTTTATATTAAAATCGATGTAACTGAGACCCCGCTCCAGTTACCCCTTCAGTAATGAGTCGACTTGTTGTGCCAGGTCAGGCAGACAGACCAGGTGTTCCCACCTCGGGCCAAGATACACAAGTCAGTGACCTTTGTCGTCATTGTAGCTCTGCGTGTGCGTTTGTGAATTGCGCTCCCCAGGTCCATTCCGCCAATTACAGGACCATTGCCCAATCGGCCCCCACTAAGATCGGTCCAGTAGACAGACCTTGGGTTCCCACACGTCATCATCTTCTCGTAACGTAACCCCTTTCTCCCTCCTATCAAGACGTCAATTAAACTCAACAACCTGGGTTACTTCTGTTTGAAGCACTATCATCCAATTGATCCTTCACAAATCCCGTGGTCACATCTCGGCATGGAACTTTGGAAATGTTGTAAAACCGCCATCAAGGCATTGGTAGATATTTACAACTATTTCCTTCCGTTAACGAGTTCACTGCTAACATCCATACTGTATACCATTACAGGTGCTAACAAAAACATGTTTTAATGCTACTGTACTTATTTTTTGTGAAGAACTATTGAAAATGGATGAATTTTCCAATGAATCCCTTCCATTCGCACTAAGATAAGCCACATACAACAAACAACAGTAACACGGTTTACCTTCCAAACATGCTCTGTGCACATTGACCTCCCTAAACAACAAGTGGCTGTGGTAGGAATTCCTACCACACGCACTGAGCGTGCTAAAGGAGTAAACTGGCTCAAAACATAATATATTTGTAAAAAATTAAAAATAGTGGATCGCCTAAAAAGTGATTTTAGCAGGATTTGTAGTGTTAGCCCATGACTGATAGCAGAAATGGCTTTAAACAACGAAAAGCAGCTCTACAATAGTGGTGGGAGGGGTGGGGGTAGAAATATCATTAGTAAATGAGCAACAAAACGAATGGTTGTATTGAATAGCGTTTGGGGTAAAAATGTACACATTTTTTGTAGTGTGTGAACTGTCCGCTTTAAAGTCCGTTGAACGGTTGTGAACTGGGTGGCGTTGCCAGATTGAACTCAGTCAACACACACGCGCGTCTCGTTAAGTTCACCTAGTTAGAAGAGAAGAGGGGTTTGAATTTGAAATTTTGAACTTGCCCCCCAACTCCCCATTTTGGGTTGAGGAGTTAAGTTTTCATATAGCGCAAAAATCATCATTAGTCATTATATAACTAATCCCCAAAGGATATTGGTTTGTTTCATTCCGTTCAAAAGTTACCGGGGGGGGGGGGGGCTTTTGGGACACCTTGTATATTGTGTATATATATATATATATATATATATATATATATATATATATATATATATATATATAGAGAGTATGCAGTATAAGCCAAGGCTTGGCAGAGGTAACTAAAATACAGAAACCTCACAAATCCAACTAAACACAAATATCGATTCAGATACTAAAGTTACTCATTATTTGTTTGTTCGAAATAACAAAAAATCCTTGTTTCACTTGTTTTTCAAAACAATCGCTGTAAACCAACGAAATGTGAACAATAATGAACTGAACGTCATTCCAGAATAAGCTGACGTGTAAATAACACCTCCTGCAGAAAGTGGCAGGTTGAAGAGGCGCTTTGATCTCGCCTAATGATTTCTCCGTATGATCGTATACTGTACTTATCTTTTGACACAGGTGGAAAATAACGGCGTGTTTCAAAACATACTCAAGAGATTTCGCAGAGCAACGTGGTGCTCATTCGGGATGAATGCATTATTACGGAACGTTGAGGGCTGGGGCTATGTTAAAGGGTGGGTAATGCATTGAGAAGTGAAATGCATTGTTTGTAGTTGACGTTCAGAAGATTACCACAGCGGGGTGGGCTTTGGTATTATATAACAACGTTCGAGCGTATTACATTTATGATTGTACTAGAATGCTAAGGTAGGTATTGTACACACAAGAAGTGTTGCGGATTTAGGACTCTGCTAAAGTGTTATATCTGGATTAATATTTCATTATTATACTAGAACGCCTTGGCAATGAGGGATACGTGATTGTGTTTGAGTCCCAACGCCGGGGTAATCATGACATTACACTATACAGTGTAGTATCAAGCAGGGATCTATACGTTTGTACCAGGGTGCCATATTGTACCCCAATCTCCCACCCTGACACGCCCATTGCTGATTACCTCTCCCGCCCTCTGTCACACGTCCAATGGTAATCACTATTCCACCTACACTCACTCGTCCAATTCTGATCACTCTCCCATCCCCTCACACGTTCAATGATGCGAAACTCCCGCCCACCCTCACACGTCGAATGCAGAGAATCTCCCGCCCATCCTCACACGTCCAATGCTGCGAATGGGGACGGGACGACTGGCACACATTTTTGGACCTTCTGCCCATGGCAGTATTGGCACAATCATTAGAGCGGAATAAGTAGGGTCAACTCGCCTGCTTGGAAAAGGCAGGATTGGCACAGTCGCTTGACCAGGTAGACGCCATCGAACGAGGGAAAACGGGAATTTTATTATTCCCGTCAACTCTGCGTGGCAGTCATTTGCCCGTGATATAACAAATTTTTAAATTTAAACCTCACTAGGTTAGGTTAGGTTAGGCTAGGTTACACCATAATAATGCTAATTGTTCATTTGGATCCAGCTAGCGTTGAAGCCATAGCTGCAGATTTGTTGCGCAATTTTAAACTTTGCTTACTTCAATAAGCACCACAGCAGGGAATTTGCGGGGGCAAAAAAGTTCCCATTTTCCCGCATTCTGGCCACCTGGCTGCTACTACCTGGCCGGGCGGTGTGTGCCAATCGTGCCTTTCTGAAACTTACAGGTTGACCCTTCTTAATCCCCTCATATGACTGTGCCAGTCGTGCAATTCCAAATCGGCCAAAAATGTGTGCCAATCGTTCTACGGCCGCTGCGAATCTCCAACCCGCCCTCACTCGTTCAATGCTGAGAATCTCCCGCCCACCCTCACACATCCAGTGTTTAGAACTCTCCCGCCACCCTTACACGTGCAATGGTGATCACTCTCCCGCCCACCCTCACACTTCCAATGGTGATCACTCTCCCGCCCACCCTCACACGTCCAATGGTAACAAATTTCCCGCCCGCTATCAGACGTGCAATCGTAATCATTCCTCGCCTCCAACCCCATTATCTTTACACGTCCAATGGAAATGAATCCCACCTACACTCACTCACACGTTAAATGTTATTAATTTTAGGGAGAGTCGGTAGCCGAGTGGTATTTGAGGCGTCATGACTTGGAGCCCGGGTTAGAGAAAGCGCTGGTTCGAATCCAGCCCGTAGACGAAAATTTATCAATAATGTCCACCTTCTACTGTACTGGTTCGCCACCATACTATGTCTGAATAAGTTCCTCGCATAGATCAATAGTCTATGAGGAATGGGTAGAGTAAGGTTAAGAAGGAGGTCCGTCTCGCCTTAAAAACATAAATAAATAACTCTTCCCACCAACCCACAGAGGACCAACGGTGAAGACCTTCCCACCCATTGTATTCTTATATGTTCCATTGTAGTTCATAGATTATTATGTCCTAAGTACAGTTTGTTGTTAGATATAAGAGAGGAGGTATTAGTCTCAACCTCACCATTGATAATATTTTTAAGGATCAATAAATACATTATTCGTTTGATTTCATTCACTCACACACGCACAGTGACGCTATACACCGTATAGGAAGGATGTCCAAGTTGTAGAGTGCCTCAGCAGGGTGTCTCACCAGGAAGAGTCTAGCCACTTTGTGGCGGTGTGGGAAATTGATCACGTTCGTGCATGGAAATCGCAAATGGCTTTCGTGATGAGGTGTTGACAACGATGAACTGATCAACAAAGCGACAAGAGAGGCCTTTTTGTGACCAGATTGCAGTATCGATTTCCACCGAGTACGTATCGATAACACGAGCAAAATTTTGATAAATTTCTCGTGTGTAAACGTTTATTATTGTGGGATAAATAAGAATGATATTGATGTAGTTATAATAATCAGTATGTATTACAATAGGGCCGGACGAATTGCAATCTGCGTGTTATATATAGCGCATATATGGGTTTCAGCAGCAGAGGGGAATCGTTTCACCGCTTTGCAGCCGTACATCACGGGCGTGATTAACATGTTGAACTTCAGCAAGAGTGTTTAGTTGCATAAAAATAACTGAGATGAGCTGAACAAGTTTATTTAATTGATATTTATATTGTTTTCATTGTTGTTATTAATTGCTATTTGAAAACTAAATGATTTTATTTAGTCGTTCTATGCTTGATTTGTTAGTGTTGATCAAACCAATTGTTGCCAATGACGTAGTGGCCGTGGCTTTTTATGCGGTGCTAGGCCACGGCCTACCGTCTTCCTAGTTGTCTTGCAAATTTTTAAATGGAATGACTCAGTGGGAGAATAGTAGTTCTCTTTTACTTCCACCACTCAGTGCATCTCTCTCGTGCAGGTGCTTTGAGTAGGTCGCAATCTAAGGAGCCTATGTATAGTAATAGTTTATTAAAATCAGATAATATTTTAATGATTGCGCCATATTTTAAGATTAATATGAACTTAATTAATAAACCCAGTGCTGTAGCCAAGCTACTTGGGGACAAAGTGCTTGGGAGATTGTAGGCGATAGGTTCCATGCTCGGTTCTCTTAATACCAGCACGGCGTCCGCTCAATGGTTGTCATCAACGTAGATACTGCTAGAGAAGTCTGGAGTGTCCGTGTTGAATGGTAGTCAAGGTTCGGATGTTGTGTAGGAGAGAGAACTGAGTGTCAGATTTGTCAGTTAACTGAAAAATCGGACAAACACTACGTGATTCGGATTCCACGTAAAGCTGTAGGTCCCATAGTGGCCCTGGCTATTAATAAATAGTCCTTTCTGAGCTAAGTCGAACTCAGATAGTAACAATGACTACAGTCTTCATCTACACTCATCACGCTCATCACTCCTCATATTCGCCCATATCTTTACGATCGGCGTCTTAGAGATTAATAATGAATAATGAATGACGGTATTATACGATGTTATTATACTTAATCAACAAATTCACCTCGTACAATGAACTTTTGGCTTAACAGCCCCAATCTACTGTAGCCCTAAAACATCCTCCACACACATCTCCTTCTACAAAATCATAATTAGAGAATATCACTAAACAACAAAAAAGTAGAAACAATTTTACTGACTTGTTTAGAGTCATATGTTTAGTTCTCACTTTCCGAAAATGTTGTGTAAATTAGTTCTGAAATAAATATTGTTGTTTAAAATTTAGAAAAGCATTAGTTTAGAATATATGTCAATGTAAAGAAAAGTTCCAAATGTAGGTGACATTGTTTTCGCCGGTGGCTTTGTAAAGTGACCACTGCGGGTGAACACTCGCGGTCCAGCGGCCACTTTGTGTCCAGGAAACCAATTACTACACAGAATGAACACGTAGTTTCCATGTTTTAATATAAAAACAAACGAATCGTTTGTCAAAACGACGAGACGGAAACTGTCGGTGAGATTGCAGTGGGGTTTATGACAAGTCACCCAGTTAGGTGTACTATATAATATACCATTGGCTATATAGACTGTCCTCTCCTGTCGGTCCCATGAAGCCGAGTTCGATGGGATTAGTTCTGTTAAGGTGTTCGGTGAGTTGATCATTTTACAGTTTTATAGTAAAAATTAGTTAATGTACCTTCCCTTGAGACAGGAAAAATATAAAAATAAATAAATAAACTATTAATTGCAACATTAGAACTTGTGGCTTTATGAAGTGGCTAATTTAGCTGAATTTAAATACAGCATAAAACAAAACCGTTCAAAGTACAAGTGCAATTTTTTATAATTACGTTTATTGCACATAACTGAAGGGATTAACATGTTTTTCATTTTTTTAAAGTAAAAATATTTATAATTTTAAAGGTAAAAAACACCGCTTTTTAACCTTAAAAATTATAAATATTTTGACTTTTTAAAAAAATGAAAAACTTAATCCCTTCAGTTATGTGCAATAAACGTAGTTATAAAAAATTACACTTGTACTTTGAACGTTTTTGTCTTATGCTTGATTTAAAATCAGCTAAATTCAAAACGCCACAAGTTCTAATGTTCTCAAAATTTGTTTGTATTTTTCCTCTCTCAAGGAAGGTACATTAACTAATTTTGATTATAAAGTTGGAAAATAATCAACTCAATGAAAACTGACTGCACCACCTTAAGGTCTTTCTCAGGTAGCGCCAGCGATCTCCCTTCATTCCTTTAATATCTGTCTTTCTCCAGCACACGCTGAGCTAATAGTAGGCCTACGCCAAATAGTCATCCAAACGCTTAGTTGAAACGAATCACCGTTAGATAGCAGCATATAATCTCTTCTATAGCAAATGCATTGGCTTGGGCAGTCTATTTGTTTCTTTTGTCAATGGTTATACCAAGATGATAAACATTCATACCACCTGGCGGTGGTATAAATGTGCAATCTGTTTTACTGTATTTTTTTAGTTTATTTGGGAGGTTTCTACTAATTTTTGTGGTTTTATGGTAATGCGAGAGTTATCCTGTAATTGATTGGTTCAGAATCATATGACCAGATAATAATTTAGGCTTTGTTTATATTTTATAGCCATAAAAAACCTAACCACAAAACTGTCATGAACATATTTAATAAACTAATAATAATTTAGAATACTTTGTAATAATATTAATTATTTTAGACTATACACTATAATACTTAGCACTTCCTTCTACTAATATATCAGTCAAGTAATATAAAACGAGAATTAAATAACACTGGGGCGGGCTTTAATTAATGCAAAAATAATGTTGACTTAAATAATTTGTCTTTTAGTAAAAATATTGTATTTGCTCACAATAGCCTTTGTCCTCCATCACTTAATGAAGCTTTTACGTTGATTAAATACGTTGTTTGATTATGGTAAATGGAAATATCCTTTGACCTTATTCTACAAATAAAACTGTAAAATTTGTTTATAACTCGCGAGGCCTGCGCGTGAGGGGAATAATACTAGGAGTGGAGGGGAGAGTACTGATAGTTATAGACTGGAATGAACGTCCAGCGTACAGCCATACGTCACATGTAGTATCTAAGGTAATGAAGGCGTTTCTATGTTTATTACGAAAGCTAACATATGTGACCTAACGAATTTATGTAGTACACATTTAAAATTAAACACAAACTAATATTTTACAGTTTTTTATATTATATAAACGTACAAAACGTTGCATTTCGAAGTAAAATAAAGCACTTGATGTGTATTTCAACTGTAAACTCTTGGCGTATGTTCATGTGGAACTGAAATGTTCACGTAATGTTCCTTGATAAACACAGTAAGTTATTTTAAAGTAATATTGTAATATTAAATTGTTGTGCTAACATGACGTGTCTTTCAACATAGTAGACTACGGAGATTTTTCACGACATGATATAATAATATAGATATAAAAAATCTATATTATTATATCTATAATATATCTGATTCCTCGTTAAATTAACCAAGTATATTACACTGGTCACTGATAGTTCTTGATAGATCAATAATGATGAGTTTTAATTTATACTCTTTGTTACTTAAAAATATTATTCATGTAAATACAAATATCATCAGCTGTTTTGTTTTAACAATTACTATTAAGCTTCTATTAAGCTTCTACATTCAAACAACACTCATCTAATGTTTTATTTAATTTTTCAAGTAATTAATTTAGTAACATATTAGTGAGAGGATGGGACATCTCCAGTTGGTCTTGGAGCTGTAATTTTTCATAATTACAGAGATGGCAGTGAAAAGCCAATAAGTTTCGCTTCCCGCAGTTTGACAAAAACAGAACAGAACTACAGCCAAATAGATAAGGAGGCGACTGGTATTTACTGGGGTTTAAAAAAATTTCCCCTTTTGTTATGGACGTAAATTTACCTTGATTACGGACCATTGGTATCTATATTTAGTCCCATAAAAACTATACCATCAATATCAGCCATCAGATTGTTTAACTATGCACATTTTTTTTTTTTTTTGTCTGGATTCAACTATGAAATCGAATAAAGGAAAACCTCTGATCATGCTAATGTTGACTTCTTATCTCGTTTTCCTACAGAACACACTTCCCTTAATTCTATCGATAGTAGTGGCCGCTTTCAATTGAATCAACTCGACTCATTGCAAGTGGACAGTGAAATCATTTCTAAAGCAACTACTCAAGACAAATACTCACAATCTATTTTACAAGCCCTTGAAAAAGGAACATCTCTGGAACAATATGGTTTTCATGGCAATGAGTTGACACTCCAAGATGGATGTATTTTTAAAGGAAGCAGAATACTGATCCCAGAAGTTCTTCATAATATTGTGCTTAAAGAACTACATATCGGACATTTGGGTATGAATAAAATGAAAACCTTAGCGCGGAGTTTTTACACATGGAAGTATATTGACAGAGATATCGAACAGATGGTAAAGACCTGTAGACAATGTCGATTAAAACAAAACCTACCACCAAAGGAACAAAACCATCAATGGCCTACTCCTCAAGGACCATGGGAAAGGATACATGTCGACTTTTTAGGACCAATTCAAGGGTTGGTCCCAATTTCTTTTATTATAAAACTTTACCCTCTTTACAAAGAAAACTAGAAAACTATGGACCAGTGTATCTTATAACAATTTTGACAAAAGACACAAAGTACATTTGGCCAAGAAGAACCTGTCCAAGATTGGCTCCTGCTGATTCCATGAATAGATCAATGTTAGCTAGGAAGCTAAAAAATGTCGGCACTGGTGGCACATTTCTATAACCCATCTACTTGGGGGCAAAGAGTTGAGACTGTAGGTGATAGGTTTCATGCTCGGTCCTCTTATACTGACACAGTATCCGCTCAACAGTTGCCATCGACGTAGACACTACTAGAGAAGTTTGATGAATTGTATTTACATGAATAATATTATTCATGTAAATACAAATATCATCAGCTGTTTTCTCTTAACAATTACTATTAAATGGTTCTACATTGAAACAACACTCATTTAATGTTTTATTTAATTTTTCAAGTAATTAATTTAGTAACATATTAAATAATACAAGTATTAATATAGTAAATAAAAATGTATTTCATAAGTTGAATGAGAAAAACGAAATAAAATAAAATAAAAAATATGTACACTCACTCAATTAAAACGTTTCATAAAATAACTGAGAGATAACAATGAAAACACCTTCAGCGTAACCTGGGACTGGTAGCGACAGGAAGTTCTGATCATTTCCTGTGTCCAAAATTCGGGGCTGCAAGGCTGCATCGGCCACCGCACCAAACATGTTGGAGAGCCAAGCGCCTAGAAATTTCTCAGCGTATGCTTGCCAGAAGACCGGCCTGGTCATCACCATACACGATCGCTCTTAGTGTCAAGCCGCGCCGCGCCTGACGGTCTTATCGCGCCGGAAGCGATCGTGTATAAGGCCCCTTAGTTACCGTGTTGCCGGTCGAGCCTTGATTGCGAACCTCTCTGTGTTGAAAAGAATTTATTTTCGCCTCCTCTGTTGTTTGTTTAGTTTTATTATAACGGCCAATCAGAAATGTCGTTTAAATTTTTTATTTGAATTAAAACTTCATATTACTAAAATAAAAACAACATTGCTGCCTTTGCAAAGTCTGCTCTGGAAATATATATATATACTGTATATAAAATCCAATGTATGTTTGTCTGTCTGTCCTTTATGCGCTACCAAACCGTCCAGCCGATCGCCATGAAACTTGGGGAAGTTGTTCTATATACCCCAGGGAAGGTTTCTGTCCTATTCCCGTTTCTTTAATCCCTCAGGGCTCCATCCCTTGGACTTCTAAAGTTTCGATGTTAATCAAATTGCAGGATGCATGAAGGTATAATAAGTCAAATATAAAAAGAATATCAGCTGTGGGTTTTAAATATGTCAAAATTATACTGTTTATATTTTTATGTTTTGATTTCTTGTGAAGCTCTATTAATTGATTGATTTATTTGATTAACAGCTGTTAAATAAAAACAAATATAATAAAATTGTGGTAGGCAAAACGTTCAAAATTAAAAATAATTGAGTACAGTAGTAAACTACACAAAACATCAGCTGTTGTAAATTGGATACTATGTAAACTGAAATGTTGCTGCACATTTCAATGATACTATCAAAACTCAATATTATGACCGGCGAAGCGGGCGGGTACAGCTAGTAGGCACATAATTTGCATATAAATCAATAAATCAAATTATGATATAATCAATTTATCTATAAACAGATAAATAAAAAAGTTAACCACATCATTTATTAATTAATTAGTAGTGATTATCACATTTATGTATTAACAATAACAAGGTTAAGTCAGGTTGTAAACAACAATTTTAATTTCAGATGATTTTATTTTCTATTTTTATTTACCATATGGCACACACTGACTCGTCGGCTTCCCCACTCCAATTAGTCTACTGCGCATCACCTGGCCAAGTGCCTCGGTAAACCTCGTGAGTTATACCATTGATTTTACAGTACAAGTAAACGTCACACAACACAAATTTATAACAATATAAGCACAAAATGCAAAAATTTATATGTATATGTACCAACACGTAATATGCTAATTAAAAAACTATTGATTTTATACCATATACTAATAATAATCAAGGGTAATACTCTATGAAGATCAGGTTTGCGCCATTTTATAATAACTTTTAGGTTATGTATGTTTAGTTCTAGTACACCAGCCTTATCCGCGGTTCCATGCAGCTGATTTCATCAATCACCGTTTAGCATTGCACAGCGTTTGTCTTGTCAGTTGATAATGCTGCAGCAAAGTGCAGGGGTGTTATCAGTGACCCAAGCACGTTATGACAACGCCGTATATCGCAACCACACGTGCATGTCCATCGTTATTTAATCCACGTACTCCCTTGATTGATTATTACATAATATTTTATGACTTTGTTTGCTATTAACGCATTCCAAAAAGTTTTCTTATACTAATAAATGTGTTAATTGGCCGATCAATACCTCTGTACCAGGATGGGCGTGCGGTGGTTACTTATTTTTTCTGTTAATTTATTATTTATTCTAAAGACGCCGATCGTTAATATATGAGCGAGCAAGAATTTCGAAAGAGTTTAGATGAGCGAATGTAGTCTACGTTACAAACTTAGGCCAACTATTCATTAGAAAGTGTCGTTAATTAATAGCCCAATGATACATTAACAGATGTTGGTTATGAACTGACCTTTTTCAAAATGTGTTATGACTTTGATCGGGATCGAAACGAAAACCTCAAAAAGACATATTAAACTATTCTGGGAAGTTGGCAGTGAAGCTCCACTCGCTGCTGGTGTGACGTAGCTGCTAGACCGGTTCACAGCCGTTCGCATGTGCACCATAAAAAGCAGAACGTATGAACATACTGATTGTCAGAGTCTGAATGACTGACTGGGGAATGGGGATTCCAATGAGTTAGTCTTGTTGTAAATCAAAGGTCCACGTGGACACCCTTTTCTTACTGGCCAGCACCCTCGAGACAGGGATAGTCTAGGCGGAGCCTCACTCTCAACTCTCGCTGAATAGTTCATATGTGCCAACGCCCGTCTCTTATTACAGATAACCAATACAATCACATAATTAGAAAGTAAAATAAAAAAAATTACAACCGAACTAAATGTTGTCACATGCAAGTATGGATCATTCTATCACAAAGAATCAGAGGATGCATCCAGTTGATGTCGAGTTGTTATGTATCTAGTTTGCCATGAAATGTCAGGGCCAGCAACTGTCAGTACCGTACCTCCTTTATTCGCCTCCAAATTGAGAAGAATAAACGTAGTTCTAATTATTAACATGTACATTAATTGAAATCTACAACTGTCACTGAGGCGTTCGCTGCAGCCTTAAGAAAACTCCTCTGTTTCTTTCTTCTCTGTAATTCTACCTAGTATGAAGGGATTTATGGATTTATAATGGTAAAATAATCAAATGTAACGATCAATGTTGTATACTGTAAATTCATAATTCATCATTAAGCCACCGGTTGTAGAGATGTGGGTGGATATGAGGAGCGAATGAGTGTCATGAATCTAGATGAATGATTGTAGACATTGTTACTAACTAAGGTTGACTATTCCTTGAAGAGCCATAAATTAATAGGCCAATAACCAGGGCATCAAAGGGATCTATAGCTTTCCGTGGAATCCGAACCACGTAGTATTGGTCTGATTTTCACCCGACTGATAAGTCTGATACTCAGTTTTCTTCTCTACATATCATCCGGACCCTGACTCCTACCTAAAACGGATATCCAAGACTTATCTAGAAGTTTCCACGCTGATAGAACAACCATTGAGTGGACGCCATCTAGCTAGTATAAGAGGAGCGAGCATAGGACATATCGGCTACAATCTCCACAACACTTTGCCCCCAAGCAGCTGGGTTACAGCACTGCGCTGCTAGTGCCTGCAATCTCCACAACACTTTGTCCCCAAGCAGCTGAGTTACATCACTGCGCCACTAGCGCCTACAATCTCCACAACACTCAGTCCCCAAGTAGCTGTGTTACATCACTGCGCCAATAGTGCCTACAATCTCCACAACACTTTGTCCCCAAGTAGCTGGGTTACATCACTGCGCCACTAGTGACTACAATCTCCACAACACTTTGTCACCAAGCAGCTGGGTTACATCACTGCGCCACTAGTGCCTACAATCTCCACAACACTTTGTCCCCGAGTAGCTGGGTTACTTCACTGCGACACTAGTGCCTACAATCTCCACAACACTTTGTCATCAAGCAGCTGGGTTACATCACTGCGCCACTAGCGCCTACAATCTCCACAACACTTTGTCCCCGAGTAGCTGGGTTACTTCACTGCGACACTAGTGCCTACAATCTCCACAACACTTTGTCCCCAAGTAGCTGGGTTATTTCACTGCGACACTAGTGCCTACAATCTCCACAACACTTTGTCCCCGAGTAGCTGGGTTACTTCACTGCGACACTAGCGCCTACAATCTCCACAACTCTTTGTCACCAAGCAGCTGGGTTACATCACTGCGCCACTAGTGCCTACAATCTCCACAACACTTTGTCCCCGAGTAGCTGGGTTACTTCACTGCGACACTAGTGCCTACAATTTCCACAACACTTTGTCATCAAGCAGCTGGGTTACATCACTGCGCCACTAGCGCCTACAATCTCCACAACACTTTGTCATCAAGCAGCTGGGTTACATCACTGCGCCACTAGTGCCGTCATATGCATATAGCATTATAGGCTACGGGTTTTATCATATGTAAGATGCTAGTTGAAGAAAAATGACTAAAGCTAATAAGAAATTGAAAATGACCTTCTCGTTCAGAAAATTGAAAGTTTGAACTTGGAGGATCATGGAGTTAATATTAAAGCAGAAGGTCACTGTGGAGAGTGCTGATTTAGATTCAGTATACACCCCGGACGCGGTTGGGGTGGCAACCCCTCTCGTGCATGGAATAATATGCTGATTGTCATGCGCCACCAACCACCTTAAACACTTCTTGAGTTAACACACATCAGAAAACATCGCGCAACTCCAAGTTGTAGCATTTTATTCGGGTAACAATAAATCAGAGATAAATTATATTTTTTATGTTCATTCTCATATTTGCTTTCTTCTTTACTGATATCGAACCGTAAATTGAAAAAAGTTAAACGTACATTTAACTTTGAACGAGGCAGCACAAATGTGAAACATCCAGTTTGATTCCCAAATAAAATGTAAAGGGGTTTTCCTTCGAGCCATTTGTGTTTTTATAACAGTCTTCTACTGTAAACAATTTTGTTGCTAGTCTACCTGGGATCAACTTAGGAACTACTTGCAACTCCGTCAACTATCAGAAGGCCGGTTGTCGTCTGTTCGTCCACTCAGTCGTGGCAGTTAACTCGCCTTCCCTGCTTGGCTAAAAGGCAGGACGTTTTTCAGTAGCTAACACCGAACATTACTTCACTTGTAAACGTTTCATGCTTACAATTTTTAAACATATGTATTTCAAATTTTAACTTATTGGATAAGTGAAACGAGTGTCCCTTGAGTTCTTTGTATTTAAAAATTAAATCAAGGGATAAAATCAAAATCTATCCCAGGGGGTTCTCGGTCTTCTTTTTAAAAAAAGGTCGAGTATAATATTTTTTATTCTTAAGTAAAAATGTGATTGTTTTTTAATTTGCATTTGCCTTTTTGAGAATCAAATTCGAAATGGTGCAACTTGTAGCAGACTATTGAGACAATTAATGCTAATAAGTTTTAATTGTGGACGTAATAAAGATACATTAGAATCAGTTCATAAAAAGTTGTTTACAACAATACTGACAGTAAAAAATATGGCCTATACCAGATCAGGCAACTTAAAATGTTTATTCTTTGCATAAATGAACCTACTTCTCTTTAAACGAATCGAAACATTCCAAACTACGTTCCAATTATTTTAGTATTCTATGATAAGTTTTCTAACTTCTTTCGACTTTTTTCATTTGAATGTGATTGTACCACTCAATGAGGAGAGCTCAATGCAGTTCGTGTAGTTTTAATGTGCCTCATGTGATACCAAACTAATAATTTTGCTTTACAATAAACAATTTTTTTCGCTTGTGTTACGTAAACTGATTGGAGAAGAGAAATCGGTCAAAGTTGAAAGTTGAGTTTCATAAACAATGAGTTGCCGGAGTAATCGAGCTCAGAGATAACAACTTTGAGGTAGTAAAGTAGTCCATTTACCTACCGTTATTTAATTTTACAATCCGTCAATAATTCCCATGTGTTGTTATTGCCCCAGGCTATGGATTACCATTCTTCAGCTTTACATTATATCTGTGATCCCAATATTTCTGTGTGATCAGAAGTGAATGTAGTCATTGTTACGAACTAAGGCCGACCATTCCTTAGAAAGTGTAATCAATTAATAGCCCAATGACAAATGAACAGCAAGTGGTTATGATTACAAACTAATACACATTTTAATACTTCTGTAGTAATACTTACTGCGTTTAGGCCTATACTCGAGGATTGGGGGAATAAGGGAGGGACTGACAAGGTGCTGGCCCTGCTATCACTTGGCAAACTGAAAAAACTACGCGACACACATTAAGCGCACGAAAGGATGCGAGTGCGACCTCTGTTACTTTATATTCTGTGAGTGTTCACATTACCTTAGACACTTTGTATACTGCCTCAGATTAGTAAAGTTCAATAAATAAAACAAGAATCACAGATAAAATCATTAATTTAAATTTATCAAAAGAATCTAATATTTATAGGTTATTATATTCAAAATGATTACTATTTTTCGATAAATAAGAGATCTTGTGTGATTTAATTTAAACGGAGAGACTTTAAAAATGCTTTATTTTATTCTTTAATCATTCTCTTCTAAAATATTCAATCATTGTTATTTCAAACCCAGCCTCCGTCAAAAGAAAATCCGTGGAGTTACCTTGCCCTTTCAATTCCCTCCGGAAAGATAAGTTTAATGGAACTCTGTTGTAAAACACGGAACCCTTTGTAAAATTCTTCCTTAGGAACGAAAAATCTAAGAAATTAGGTTTACATATCTCTCTTAAGTCTTAGAAAGAGCTTTTATTCAATGTGAGTGGCTTAATCAATGTAAATCAACATCTGGGAACTTACAACTCAAGGTGAGATTTAGTACGTCGGAACTTGCGCACGTAAAGATCGGAACAAAGATAGAAACCTACGGTGGTCATTACATGTAAAAGATTATTTTAAATTTACTAAATGCCAGATATATTCATGTTCCATCGGCATTAGTAACTCTACGTAGATGGTTGGTGATGACCTACCCACCCACACATATACGGTGATATTGAGATACCACCTTACGTGTATGTACAGGTGGATGAGTCGATACTACTTTACGTGCTGGAGAGTGGGTGGATTAACACCTCTGTGTGTGGGTGGTTCAATACCTATAATAATAATAATAATAATATTCTTTATTGCCATAAACACAATACATTGTTGTATAGCATGCGTCACAATTAAGTAAAGTTAAACAAATAAATAGGTTAAAACAAATATATATATGTATATGTAATAGCCTACACAGGAGTCGTTGAAAAGTTTGGTTTTTAGTGCGCAGTCATCTCCAAAAACTCCGATACGCTATAGAAAGCTGCATTGACGAAGAAACGCCGCAATTTCCCCTCAAACAGTGTTCCGTTGGACTCGCCTCTTATATCTTCCGGTAACGCGTTGATCAGCTTGGCCCCTACTTCGGACGGCAGTGCTTCGTAAGCCTGGAGCCTATGCTGTCCGGTTCTGAGCATGTTCCTCCCCCTGGTGTTGTGATCATGCACGTCCCTTCCCCTTGTTAGTGTATATTTATTTTTACAGTATCGAACTGTTTCAAACATATAAAGGGACGGAAGTGTTAGCATGTTTAACATTTTAAAACTATTTCTGCAGGAATCTCTAAATCCCAATTTTGCAATAATTCTCACAGCCTTTTTTTGTAAAATAAAACATCTCAAAAAATTAAATCTTGCACAACCCCCCCACAACGTAATTCCATACGACAGGTGTGGATATATAAGACCGTAATAGGCCATTTTCAATAATTGGGTGTTACAAAAATGTGCCAAATGTCTAAGTGCATAAATGCCAGAGGATATTTTATCACATATAGCATCTATGTGTGCATTCCACGTGAGTCCTCTGTCAAGGTGTATTCCTAGAAATTTGGTCTCATTTACTTCTTCAATTTCAGTATCATTGAGTATTACTGATGGACCGCATTCTTGGAGTGCTCTACGTCCAGAAAAAAGTATGTAATTGGATTTTGACTCGTTTGTTTGTAAATTAATGTCTAATAAAGATTGAATACAAACGTTCAAATTAATAAAACTTTGTTTTTCCAATGTTTCTTTACAATTTCCATGGAATGTTATATTTGTATCATCAGCGAATTGTACCATCTGACCTTCGGTCAATGAGGACTTTAGATGATTTACATACAATAAGAAAAGGATTGGGCCAATGATAGATCCCTGTGGGACACCATGCTCAACATTCATACTTTTTGAAAGAAATGTGTTTATTTCCACTTGTTGTGAGCGGTTGTGAAGATATGATTTCAGCCATGAGAGTGGAATTCCCCGTATGCCACTATTGTGTAATTTTGAAATTAGAATTTTGTGATTTACACAATCGAAGGCTTTGGACAAGTCCAAGAAAACACTAAGACTAGATTCTCTTCTGTCCAGTGCTTCCATGACCGTATCAACTAGTTTAGTTACAGCCTCAATCGTGCTTTTCCCTTTTCTAAAACCAAATTGTTCATTATTGAGGATTTTAAATTGATCAATAAATGAAAGAAGTCTATGTAGGAACAATTTTTCAAAAACCTTACTAAAAATTGGGAGAATTGATACGGGTCTATAATTATTTACAGAATTTGTTTCCCCTTTTTTAAAAATAGGGATAACCTTAGCTTTTTTCATCAGGCTTGGAAAATAACCAGATTCAAATGACAGGTTAACTAGTTTGGTTAATGGGTTCAGTAGATTATGAAAACACTGTTTAAGGAGCCATGCAGACACACCGTACGTATCCGTCGAATGCTTTGGCTTCAAGTCCCTGAACATTCCAGCCACCTCCTCCTCCACCACAGGAGCCAACCACATGGATGCCTGTACATCCATTGCAGGGACTCGGTTGTTGGTAGAAGAAGAACGTTTTCCGACATTTACAAAAAACTCATTTAACTTCTCCGCAATTTCGTAGGGATCTTTCACTATATTGTTGTTTATCAGCAATTTTTTCGGACCTCCTTGCTTTTCCTTTCTAATATTATTGTTTATTATTTTCCAGGTTGTTTTTGATAAATTACTAGAGCTTTTTAGTTGTTTACTGACGTTGTATGCCTTAGCTGCTTTAATCACTTTTTTGTAAATTCTTTTGTAGTTTTTAAAAAAAGTTTTTAATTTTTCACTAGTTGATGTTTTGGACCTTGAGTAATACTCTTTTAATTTTGTTCTGGAAGCCAAAATTCCTTTTGTAATCCAGTTAGAATGGATGTGTTTTATTTTCCTCGTTACCCTTTTTTGAGGACAGGAAGTATCCAAGTGGTACATAAAAATGTTATTAAAAGTGTTGAACATGTCCTCAACATTGGCACAGTCATCAAGAGAATCCCACTTTTCACTGGCCAACGATTTACATAGGGCATTTATATTATCAGGATGAGTGGTACGGCTGACAACAGTTTGGGGAGGCGCTGTATCTGGAGGACTATGACTTAGAGTCACCAGTTGAGCATCGTGATCGGAGATGGCCGTTACGACCAGGGACACTTCTGAAGCCGCGACGTTTGTTATAACGTTATCTATTGCAGATGCGGAGGTTGGAGTGACACGCGTTGGTGAATTTACGGACCAGACAAGTTGGTAGGAATCTAAGAGATCCTTAAATCTTTTAGTTTTAATGTCCTCTTTGTCGAGTACGTTGATGTTAAAATCTCCGACTAAGATGAAATTGTGTTTCTTACGAAAGAGCATTTGTAACAAACATTCTAGTTTTTCCATAAAAATGTCTAAATTTCCATCTGGGGACCTGTACAGACCAATCAGTTGTATTTTGTTGCTTTTGGATTTTACTAATGTACACGCGATTTCAAAGTCCTTTTCTAAATAAAAGTCATTATTATATTCGAAATGGTTAAGTTTTATATGATTGCGAACAAAAATAGCAACACCACCTCCTTTGTAATTTTCGCGAACAAAAGATGCTGCTAAAACGTAATTCTTTAATTTAAATAAATTTATAGACTTTTTACAAAAGTGATGTTCAGTAATTACTAATGTGTCAGGCCGGATTTCATCGCATAACATGTTTAAACAGTCGATTTTATTTGTAGCTGCTTGCGCATTTTGATGCAAAACTGTAAATTTACCTGTATACGTAAATGTATACAGGTAAATTACATTTACCTGTACCTCTGTACGTGGATGTGAGTTGTTCAATACTACCTCACGTGCTGGAGTGTAGATGGGTCAATACCACTGTACGTGCTGGAGTGTGGATGGGTCAATACCACTGTTCGTGCTGGGGGTTGGGTTGGTCAATACCACCTTACGTGTATGAATGGATGGGTCAGTCAAAACCACTTCACGTGTATGAATGGGTGGGCGAGTCAATACCTCTTTAGAGTATGGGTATTGCAGGAAAAAGGTTTATTCATAATTTTTTAGTTTATTCTTAATCTATTATAACCTAACCGTCCACAAATCTGAATGCAGCATCATAAATTAACTGCAGTGAAATTAGTTCAACAGTTAAAAGAGATATAGGTTCCAATAATTCTCGTTGTTGGCAATGGAGTTTCCACAGGTTTCATTCATGTGGAATATCTCACGTCGGCGAGGGGATGTTTTGAGGATATCTCACACACTTGGACGAGTTCATCCACAGAGAAAAACAGTTACAGAGGTTGCTTTATTATGGCCAAATGAATGGCAGTTATAAATAGGTTACAACTTATTTACATCTTTGTACATCCATAGTAATAATTACTGCTTTTATACCTTTGGGATTTGGAGGGAATAAGGGAGGTATTATCAGGGTTCTGGCCAATCGAATGGCAAACTACTCGACACACATTCAGCACTAGTGGATGACCTCTGTTTCCTTCTTCTCTGTGGTTCTTCAAAGATCACTTATAAGAACGTTTATAATTGACTTATTGATTAAAGAGTTGTTGCAAGCGTTTAGAGAGCTCAGCAACTGTTCAGTGGTTAGATCTTTGACTTGTTTAAAGCTATCAAGTCTTAATTTGATAAGGTCGGGAAAACAATCGTAATTTTAAATATATCTCATTTTACTATTCCTGGACAACGAGCCCGAACGGGTGCCCATGCAAAAGAGGTAAATAATGGTTGACAGTCCAACGATTTGGGCTCGTTTTCCGAACACCCTTATTTTACATATGAGATTAATTATGAATTTAGTTCTACTCGATAGTATAGAACTTCTAACTTATTTTAACGTCTAAAGTTTAAGATTACCGTACTGAAACTGAAAAAAATGTGTCCAATTTAGTGACTGACAGTGGAACGCATCACAGTGGCTAAGTGATGCACTTGGTTTGTGAGCTGGCAACGAAAAGCTTTTCAATGGCTGTATTCGGACTTGTCGCTGTGATTTGGCAGACGGAACGTTCTACTGTATCTAAGTGTTTCCACTTAGCCTTGTAACTTAATAATATTGTTTTATATCGTAATTTGCTAGTTATAATGATAAGTATAATATTATTTTATTTTGATCCGTATAGTATAGCTGGGAACGTGATAAACAAATTTACTTGAGTAGCAATGTACTGGCAATTCGCAAAATAAGATTTGGAGTACTAAATATTTTACCAGTATATTTTCTTCAAACTTAAAATGTCTCTAAACCACGCTAATGTGCCTATAAATAAATTTATTTGTAACATTTATGTTAATATGTAATAATTTAAGAATGAGTTGAACGATCAATAGAACTCTTTTTGTAAGGAGAGGCCGATCCTCCTTTTTAACCTTACTCTGCCCATTCCTCATAGACTATTGATCTGTGAGGGGAACCTATTCGGACAGAGTCAGAGGGCGAACCAGTTCAGTACAAGGTGGATATTACTGATGTAACTTCCAGACAATGCTAGGATATAATCTGTGCTATATCCAACTTAGGCTCGAAGTCCTGACACCAGCGGCGTTGAATAGGCATCAGATTGCAAACTTAAAGTCTGCAGAGGCTGTCGGCTATGTTGGTTTTAATCCCGCAAGAATAATGTAATTTCCGAACCGGTCATACGATCACACGTATCCAAACTGAACAGTTATTTTTAAACGGATCTTTTCCAAACAAATTGTTTTTAATCAAGAATAAAACTGCACGTTGGAATTGCTTTGCGAATTCCTAGTTAGTTTTAAAGGAAAAAAATAATTAGTTTTTTTTTTATTTGGAGGTTTGGTTTTTATTTTCACTTATTTTTCAAAACTAGGCGTATGTATTCAAAATATCAAAAGCAAACACAGTGCGCAATATGATAACATTTAAAATGACCTCATACACAAATTTTGTCAATAAATAACGAAAAAATATGGATCCGCAAATAACATTGCTCTTATGAGATTAAAAACCAACATGGCCGACAGCCTCTGCAGACTCCTAATGTAGACAAAACAATTATTTTTGAAGGAACATCTTCGTGTCATTCGTTCTTTAATTAATAACAACTTTGAGATATAAACAGAGGCTTGATATTATTTATTGAAATAAAAATATATCTTCTCATAATTTAGAAAACCGGTAGAGTTCAATTTTAACGTGTAATAGAATTTGTACATGGAGTACTTGTATGTCCGAATGTCACGATGCCGTGTGTCGAGGTGGTCACCAGATCCTCGGGTATTTAGGTTTCGTCATTGATCGGTATAAATTACCTCTGCCCGATCGACTTTCTACTGTCTCATTTGTCCTCCAGGACCTCTACTACCTATGTTTCCAGGACAAGAGTTGGCAAGGACTCCAACTGAGTGCATTAACGAGTTAGGAAGGAACGATGTAGGGATTTTGCCACCGCGTATTTCAGTTGATTCAATATACACGTTAGTTGCAGAAACCTATTGTTTTTATTTATAACTTTGTAGCTCACCGGTGCAGTTAGCCACAGAGATAAAAGAAAAGCCACAGAGCTATACACGTATCACCCAATAGCTCCGTACGTGTATAGGAGGGCGGGTGGTTCAATACACTGAACGTGGATGGGTGGGTCATTTCAACTGAACTCGTATGGATGGTTTGATGAGGCAATACCTCTGGTAAAAGGGTTAGCCTTTTTATATGTAAGAGTTGTCTCGAGGGAAAAATTCAAAAGAAATTCCTTTATGAAGGTATGGCTACCTAATGTGGTTAGTTCGGCCTTACTAGGTACGTAATTAATTAAGAAACCATGCTATATTTGTTATTTAAATATTGAGAATATAGTGAACAAAAGGAACTAACCAACTTTTGTAAAGGAACGCTTAAAAATATATATTTTTAAAGTGTAAAAAATTAGAATAAATTACTTATGTACATATGTTTAGTTGACATTACTACATTTATCGTTGACAGAAAGAAGAGATTAATAATGTATACAAACAGTTTAATATAAATGAAGTAGTTATGTACTTTTGTACCATTTGTGGGGTGGGGCAGACGGCGACAGTAAGGGGGAGAGAGGGGAGGGAAACACGTTCTATGTGTGTTAGTGAGACAGGTTCTTTGCTACCCCTAGTGTCAGTTGTGTAAAATCTAAGAAGAAATTCTTTGGTGCGCTCAACTGGAAGAACGCCCTTAATCGGGAAATTATATTTTTTTAAATCTTTTGTTCTACATATTGGATGTTTACAACCTTCATAACCGCCAGATGTCTAACAAGATATCTACCATCTTGCTTATCCATCCTCTCCACTAATATTTCGTCTATCGTAACGTATCTCGGAGCAATATGGAGTAGAAATGTTACACGAGTCGTAATCCTTCCCCGAGCTAGGGCGGTTTACAGTTACAACGACTGTTGGGCTGGGCATATTTCAGATTAAGTTCTTAGCCCGGCTTTTCTCACACCCCAACACCTCCCTCATCCCAATATATGAATTCGTAATTAACTTTGTACTCAGCTTGCTGACATTTATTCATAGAACCAGTTTACGATTCATAATGTTTTTGATAGTTAATTACGAGTATTAATACGATATTAGGAAGTATTTTTACCTCATATTGTTAGAAAGATAATTTGCCATTTAAAGTGTATTTATTTAGTTTTAACGATCAGAAATAACATTTTTTGAATACTGAGAAGAAAAATCACGTTTCGTTCTTACTTTTATGTACGTATCAATGTTTACATGTAATACAATTTTGAAAATTGTCTTACATCTCAGATTGAACAGAAAATATCATATTCACAGGAAATATACATTGTTATTGCTCTAGCAGATATGGTTTTTACAATATTTTGTTACGTTTCAGGTACGATATTGGGTTTGGGAATACAGTATATAAAAGATGAACAACAAATACATATGATGATCGATAGTATAATTGTTCCCTACATTGAACTATACAATAGTTGGTGTTAACGGTGACTTAATATAATACAGTATATTGTTACGATCCAAAGGTTACGAAATAAAAAGGTGCTCCCACCTCGTGGCTACTAACTGTTACGTTTACTTATACTCACTAATTAACTAAGTTACTCACTACGAGATATCTACATATTTATATTATTAGACACTTTTTAACACTTGAAATTAAACCACTAATATTTTTAATAACTAATGTCACTTATCACACTTGAGTCTGTGTTACACAATATCTGACATTGCTCGGTGTACTGTCACTGTTACACACTACCATTTGACTGTCACTTTCGTTCTAGGCCGAAGACCAAGGATTCGCACTGCCACTGCCGCCGAGTTCCTTTATATAAGGAGCCGTTGCAAGTTTAGATGGTTCCGGAGCTGTCGAGTTGGTTCTGGAAGAGAGGGATCTAGGTCTTTCTGAGTGTCATTTCGGGAGTATTTTCGCTCGAATTAACTACGAGCAGATTAACTGCCATTCTAGCACCTTCTAGTAGTATCTGGATTGGCCCAGAAACAGGAAGTATAGCGCAGGGTGGGCGTGCATTGGCGTGATTCGTGACAAAATTAAATATTATTTATTTCCTCACTTTTATTTCAAGGTTTTTTGTTCGAAGTGTAAATTATAAAACCAACTAACGATAATGTACAGCCATGATGTTATGAATAGGCTTACCTGACTAAATTATTTGTATGAGTGTATTAGCTGTATAGTCTCGTTACGGTCCGTCAGAGAGAAATTAATATGTATAGTTCTAGGCCTGGCAAACTTTTTAACTAACAGTTATCAAGTCATGGATATTTGACCTTTTATTAGCACTAAAATAGGATACAATAAGAATATAATCATATCTTTTGAACTATTCACCCAATCATAATCAACGAATCATGTTTCACAACCATGCGTATACGCGTATCTTTATTTTGCAATATGGTCTTGGATGATGGCTTTCATTTGCTCTAAAATCTCGTCGTTTTGTTCGGGTGGCAAACCTGATAGTTCCTGTGAGACGCCAAAATGGGCTATCTACACTTCGATGAGCTATCTACACTTTGATGGGCTATCTACACTTTGATGGGCTATCTACACTTTGATGGGCTATCTACACTTTGATGGGATATCTACACTTTGATGGGCTATATATACTTAGATGGGATATTTACACTTTGATGGGCTACCTTCACTTTTATAGACAATCTACACTTAGATAAGCTATCTACACTTTGATGGCTCACTTCCACAGTTTGCTTGGCAACCTTTTATCCCTCGGTCCAACCCATGTTAATGTCTTGGAATATGCAAGTTCAATTTACGCAACAAATATACACTGTCTAAATCAAAATATTAGATTTCCCCCTCGAGTTTCCAACTGTTTTCCTCGTTTATTGGCAAAAACGATAAATTACGTCGTACTCGGCGGTAAACTTTGACAGTTTACTTTCTACGGAAGATGTGAACTTAGTTTCTGTTAAAAAGAGAGAAATACTTTCAGAGACGGTATAACATTGTTTTGACGTTCTTTCGAAAATTAAGGTGATAAATAGATTAAGGTTGTTTCTGGTGTGAGTAAGATGTGTAATCGATTGTGGTATAGTAATTGTTGTTTTAAAGTTTTTATTCGACAAAATTAATAGGATTGGTGTAATTAAATTTGGTTCAGTACGACGCAGCTAATACAGTCTGATAAGTAGATACAATTATTTAGGTTTACAGAATTTGATACGGTTTACGCAGATTGGTACATTAGATACAATGTGTTAGAGCTGATACAGTTCGATACAGTTCACACAGTGGTGTGTAATTGACACAGTTAGATTCAGTTGACACAGTTCGATACAGTTCTCACAGTGCTATACATTTGACACAGTTAGATCCGGTTGACGTGACACACATAGGTACAGTTGACACAGTTCGATACAGTTCTCACAGTGCTATACAGTTGACACTGTTAGATCCGGTTGACGTGACACAGTTAGATACAGTTGACACAGTTCGATGAAGTTCTCACAGTGCTATACAGTTGACACAGTTAGATCCGGTTGACGTGACACAGTTAGATACAGTTGACACAGTTCGATACATATCTCACAGTGCTATACAGTTGACACAGTTAGATCCGGTTGACGTTGTTGACACAGTTAGATACAGTTCTCACAGTGCTATACAGTTGACAGAGTTAGATCCGGTTGACGTTGACACAGTTAGATACAATTGACACAGTTCGATACAGATCTCACAATGCTATACAGTTGACACAGTTAGATCCGGTTGTCGTTGTTGACACAGTTAGATACAGTTGACACAGTTCGATACAGTTCTCACAGTGCTATACAGTTGACACAGTTAGATCCGGTTGACGTTGACACAGTTAGATACAGTTCGATACAGTTCTCACAGTGCTATACAATTGACACAGTTAGATCCGGTTGACGTGACACAGTTAGATACAGTTGACACAGTTCGATACAGTTCTCACAGTGCTATACAGTTGACACAGTACAATACAGTTCTCACAGTGGTATACAGTTGACACAGTTAGATCCGGTTGATGTGACACAGTTAGATACAGTTGACACAGTTCGATACAGTTCTCACAGTGCTATACAGTTGACAGAGTTAGATCCGGTTGACGTTGACACAGTTAGATACAATTAACACAGTTCGATACAGATCTCACAGTGCTATACAGTTGACACAGTTAGATCCGGTTGACGTTGACACAGTTAGATACAGTTCGATACAGTTCTCACAGTGCTATACAATTGACACAGTTAGATCCGGTTGACGTTGACACAGTTAGATACAGTTCGATACAGTTCTCACAGTGCTATACAATTGACACAGTTAGATCCGGTTGACGTTGACACAGTTAGATACAGTTCGATACAGTTCTCACAGTGCTATACAGTTGACACAGTTAGATCCGCTTGACGTTGACACAGTTAGATACAGTTCGATACAGTTCTCACAGTGCTATACAGTTGATACAGTTAGATCCGGTTGACGTTGACACAGTTAGATACAGTTCGATACAGTTCTCACAGTGCTATACAGTTGACACAGTTAGATCCGGTTGACGTTGACACAGTAAGATACAGTTCGATACAGTTCTCACAGTGCTATACAGTTGACACAGTTAGATCCGGTTGACGTGACACAGTTAGATAAAGTTGACACAGTTTGATACAGTTCTCACAGTGCTATGCAATTGACAAGTTAGATCCGGTTGACGTTGACACGGTTAGATACAGTTGACACAATTCTATATCATTACTGAAGTCTGTATACAATAATTGCTTTATCTAGAGAGTTGAAAACAATAACATAAAAGTAAATTCTTTTTGTATTTTCAGCAGACATCCGAGTGGTAGTCGTTTTCTTTGTATTGTCATGGTCCTTCAAAGTTTTATTTTTAATTTACGTTTTCTACGGTGTTTTTGAACTAGCAATTTCTCTAATGGAACGTTTTCCCTTCTTTTTAGTAAATCAGCTGGTAGCGTTTTGCAAAAAGCTATGGATTTCGTTTAAATGAATAAATATAGTATAAACTTAGAAATATTTTACTCTCAAAAATAATTCATTAACAATCTCAACATTTTAGTAATATCCACTGTAAGTAGAACAGACGGTAGGTATGACGGCAAAGCTGCTCAGTATACTGACGTCACATTCTATTAAATACTGGTAGCTAAAATAACCAATCACATGAAGGCTTTAAGCTACATTGTAAGCAAGATATTCACCACTTATCAGCTTCAACTGTAACCACAGGAGTGATCAAGTATTTCTGTGTTTATCTGTTGTTTGTTGTTCCACCCAGCTGCAATTTCGCCCAAGTGACGTCATGGGAGGTGTGCGTAATACTATTGTTTTTATATACAAATAGATTTCCCATCCAATGTTAAATTTTGAGTCTCAAAATATCAGGTATTTTGTGATCCATTGTGGAGCGCTAGTGTAGTCCCATGTTAGTGTGATACAGTTTAAACCAGCTGTGGTTGCGGGCCACACAAACTAACAAAATTACTGTCACAAATATTCCTATTAGATGGTTAATCTATTGTAGGTCTATATAATAATCATTGTAGGTTTCTATAATCAATGGTAATAACTAACATCTTCTTTTTTTTAACCGTGGTAATAAAAATAACTTTAAATAAGAATACCTTTAAACAGGACAGAGAATTAAAAATTATCAATTAAAAAATATATATATATATAGTGAGAAAACATTTTGAAAAATGTAATAACAGGAAAGTAAAAGGAATTTATATAACCTTCCGAATTCTCCAGCCAGAGGGTGAAGTAAATTGATTTACACATTAAGAACCCTTCTATGCAAACCCATTTCAGAGGCACTTTTACAGCCGAGGAATTTTTAATTTTCCTTACGAAAATGTATTGAGATTGAACCGTTATTGTTACATTTATGTAAAAATGTATAGAGATTGAACCATTGCTGTTACATTTATGTAAAACTGTATTGAGATTGAAACGTTGCTGTTACATTTATGTAAACATGTATTGAGATTGAACCATTGCTATTACATTTATGTAAAAATGTATTGAGATTGAACCATTGCTGTTACATTTATGTAAAAATGTATTGAGATTGAACCATTGCTGTTACATTTATGTAAAAATGTATTGAGATTGAACCATTGCTGTTACATTTATGTAAAAATGTATTGAGATTGAACCATTGCTGTTACATTTATGTAAAAATGTATTGAGATTGAACCATTGCTGTTACATTTATGTAAAAATGTATTGAGATTGGACCGTTGCTGTTACATTAATGTAAAAATGTATTCAGATTGGACCGTTGCTGTTACATTAATGTAAAAATGTATTCATATTGGACCGTTGCTGTTACATTTATGTAAAAATGTATTCAGATTATTTTCGATAAATGAGCGGTTTTTCCTTATTATCTAAAACTGTTAAATAATACAAATAATTGCTCTTTTGACACAACTTACCTTTTTTTAGATTAATATCCAAAATAGTGAGAATACTGTCAATATAGAAGAGCATCTCATGTATTTCACGTGATTATTTTCAATAAATCTCAAAGATATTTTTAATTATTTAAAATTCCACCCATTTAAAAATCAATAATGTTATCACAGTGAAACAAATAATCGAGTGAAGGTTGGATATATTTTTATTACTTAAAAGGTATAAAAGAGGTCGCTTTCTTACGGCCGCAGCGAACGCCTCAGTGGCAATTATAAATAGATTGCAACTAATGTACATCTTTATACATCTGTAGTACTAATTACTACGTTTATCCTTGAGGATTTGGGGGAAATAAGGGAAGCACTGACAAGGTGCTGGCCTTTCTATCACATGGCAAACTTGAGAAATAAACTACTCACACACATTAAGCGCACTATTGGATACGACATATGTTTATTTCTTTCCTGCGGTTAAACCCAGTAATCATCGTAACAGTTATCGAATAGATAAATTAAAAATATATTATTTATTTATTATCGACCCTAAATCTTCACGTACAAACATGATTTAAATGTAAATTTACGTTAAACCTATACTTAAACTTGAGAATTATATATCTTATATTGTAGATCTATTGATAATATTTACATCGGTTGCCAGGTGGATGTACATGTACTATTATGTCCAAACTTCGACAGATTAATAAAACTTGTTTTATTTCATTTCAATATGAATGCGTATTGCCGCTTTTATAACCCACCCACCTAACGTAAAAACAAAAACAAATGTCAACATATTAAAAGATTTAAAAAACAAACACATGAAAATTGATTTCAAATTTAAGTATGTCACATTTATTTAAATCAATGTATATACAGGCCTACATTATTTTCTCCACATACACATACTTTCATTTGCCAGTTACCATTTATTAATTTAAAATTATATAAAAGCTGTGTTAAATAATTGGCAAAATCACCAAAAGTCACTAGATATCAATAAAAATATCAAGTATCTCCTGTCACTAAGCTAAATCTAATCCACTAAACCATTTAAGACCTGCCTCACAGGTTCTATTTATGCTGGCTAATCCCTCCGTAAAACAGCACAGGGGGCGCTCTGTAACTATGTGATCCACTGTTTGAGTAAACTTTCCGCATGGCAAAGTGGAGAAATAACTATTTGACACACATTCAGCGCACTATTGTATCCGGTCTCTGTTTCTTTATACTCTGTGACTACTTCTAAATACTGCCAAAAGCCTATTAAGAGGAAAACTAAACTGCCCTTCATGAATAGCGTAGTGTTGTAGTCCGACTATTAGGAAGTAATAAGGTTTTATCAGTTACGACCTCAGTATCGTTATGGCAGTATCCGACTATAATCAGACATCTCAGAACTATAAAAGAGTTGGAATTGTCCATGATTCTAGAAAATTTCGCTCTGCGTTTCGAGTAAGAGGTTGTATTGGCTCTCCCACCTGCCCATAAACATAAGGTAGTAGTGATCCATCAATACAATTGCACGTGTATGGGTGGGTGGTTGTGTCAATATCACACTGCACATATATGGGTAATTGTATAGCTCAGCTTAACTTGGGAAGCTGAAGAAGGAAATCACTAAATCTGAATGTAGATGAAAGCAAAAAAATCGTTACTAATTAGCAAAAACTTGTAATATTTTTACTTGATTTAAGCCTTGATTATATACATCTACAATATATATTCCATCTAATAAGAATATTTGTGCCTGTAATTTTGTTAGTGAGGCCCGCAATTACAGCTGGTTTAAACTGCATTACATTTACATGGGACTACACTAGCGCTCCACAATTGAACTCAAAAACAGCTGATATTTTGAGACTCTAACATTATTTAACATTAGATGGGAAATCTATTTGTATATAAAATCAATTATTGAATACAATTGCATACTTATAAGAACCTTAAATAATGAATATTTCTTATCTCCAAAAACAAAAACATTTATGTCAGGAATGTAAACAATTTAAGTGTTAAAGTCAGAAATTGTCAACCTAAATTTCGGTTCAAAGTATTTTAAAGGAGGCAGTGGTTGATTTTAAAGTCCCCTTAGTGCTGTTTGTAGCCACGTTATTCCCCATCAATACAAGGCCGTCTGTGCAGGGAGTTGCGTGACATTGAAGTCGGCTGCTGTCAATTCACATCACTCACCGTCATGTCTGCTCACTCCCTTATCAAAGTGTTTACAATAAGCCCTTAAAGTTCTTGGAGGAGTTCTGATCGTTAAACATATTATATTCTCGTGAGAGTTGAAAAATTTATACGTCTATGTTTACTGTCACTTTATCAAGTTAGTTGGGGTTTGTAATGTAAACATTAATTTTGCATAGCAATCAGTATATTAAGGAGAGTTAGGGGGTAGTGATGAGATTTTTGTATTAGGAGAGGCCGATCTTCTCTTCAACCTTACTATACCCATCCCCCATAGGCCTATACTACTAATCTGTGCGGGAGTAAGGGGGAAACCGGTACAGTACAAGGTGAATATTACCAATACAAACCAATAGTCAAGGCCAGGACTTGAACCTACGCTACCTCTAATCTACTAGTAGGTACGATATCTTTGACACCCTAGCCCGCTCGACCACTGGCTCTCCCAAATGTTGGTGACTTCCAGACTGGATTCTGGAAAGCATGAATGTACTCTCCCTAAGACCAATGTTATACGTAATCAAAAAAAACCCTAGTCCCGGTTAATTCTTTCAAACGTTTGTTCATTAGTTGATTTTATCGATTTAAATCCTGAAAAAGTCTGAAATAAATACTTTTATGTTAATTGCGTTTTGATTTTTCAATTTACTTCTTCAATTCAACAATTCAAAAAATAATACTTTAAGTACGTGTATATAAAACAATTATAATACAAGATCTTATATGAGAAGTACGTTTAACATTGGTCTTATAGTAGTATTGGCCCCTTCGTACAGGGTTTACGTTGATTTATATTATGCTTATTGTATTCAGCAATACAAAACATGTACCTACTGACATCTGTATAATGCAATAGTACGTTTTGGTCACGGTACCCCTAGGAAAGAAGACGGTATATTCTAGTTACCGTGGTTGCAGTTAGGTTTGGTCCGGTATTTACTTCAGAACTATGTAAGTTGTTTATTTATTCCAACAGCTGATTAATGAAACTATTATAAACAATTAATTGTCAAATTTGTATTGCCATAGGGGTTGCATTGATACTTCTTAGAACCTCTGGGGTGGTTTACTGATGGAATTTAAAATAAAGATAGGCCTAAAATGTCCATGCAAAATTTCAGATGAACGGGTTCAGTAGTTTTTGAGTGATTGAAGAACACAAACGCACACCACACGCACACACCCGACTTCGTTAAATTTGTATATAACAGTAAGATATATCAATTATGATTAACAATTCAGCCTCCCACCCCACCTTAACAATTGATTGTTATCTTCAGAAATTTATCTGCTTATGGCTATAAGGCAGTTTCTCAGAATGTTATGTTTGGTAAAAGTAGATAATGAAAATTATGTTAATGTGAATTAATACATCTATCAGGTCTGAAGCCAACGGTTCGTTTTCTTTTAACTATTTTAGAATATTGTTCATTTATTATAAAAATAATACGAGTTGTTAATACATTTTAATCACTTTTAAATAATTAAAAATGTTAAAGTTGAACAGTTAGTTTATAAATAAACTTACGTATATATCAACCGTAAAGTATATTTTGTAAGAAGTTGTAGAAAATTTAAATCATTTGTGCTGGAGTAAAGACTGTGAAATTAAAGTGGAAAAGTTGGGTAATTGGCAGAGCTATAACTGTCTCTAATTAGTAAGCGCCCTTTCTATCTCTTAGTTTCTTCCATTCCTTTTTAACAGAAATACACACCATGCCACAGCACCTTCTTTATCCTCAAACTCTTTTCTTACTCTTTGAACTGTGAATCCTTTATATTATCTCAAACGAATAATATGCAAAAGTACCGCGGTAGAACGAGAACAAGTAATTTTAATTGCTTTAATTCGCACACAAAAACGTCTTTTTGTGAATATAAATTCACACGTTTGCGCATAGCTTATTCAATGTTGATAACGTCTTTTGATTGTTCAAAATTGTGACGTTTCAATTTTGTCCTAACTCACACATAACGTCTTTTAATTGTTGTGAATCGTACGTTTTAATTACTTTTACGTACTAATTCTCACGTAATATCGTTATTGATTGTTTTAAATTGCTCATTTAATTCAGTATAGTAATATCCCTTGATTTTTGTTAGTTGAAACGAAATTCACAAATGTTTACATATTTTTACTGTTGTAAATTATGACGTTTTAATTGCTTAATTAATTCGCATCTAATAATTTTGATGGTTGTCAATCATGGCACTCAAATTGCTTACCCACGCCTAATAATTATCTTAAGTAACCGTAATGTATAGTTTTTAAATGTTGTTTTTATTAATGCTCTAATAGATTTTGTAGGCATTTCTATAGATATTTTATAGCTTAATTTGTTTACGATCCGACGTGTGTGTTGTAGAGGCAATAATTTTCCAGTCATGCCGAGCGAATATGTTTTCAAAACTGTAAATTCAAAATTGTTATTTAGTAGCCCTACATTACATCCACTAATTCCCACAATTTTTGATTTGGCACGTATAATTGTGAAAGTACTAATTCCCCTTGCTTCTGCATTGATTTACCTAAAAAGTAATTCCCAGGTTGGTTATCTTTGATTTTTACTTTCAAATAAATTCTAATAGAAAAATAGTTTATGCTCTTTATTTTCCAAAAATATGTACGTTTTGTGTTTTAGAATCAATGTTTGTGTGCAATTTCCACAAAATCTGTATTTTTTTTCTTTCATACACGGAAAGTGATTTGATTTCAATATACAGTTAAATTGATCGTTTTTTCTTCTTATTTTATTATAATAACTAAGTTGTTACACAAAATGGACACCTTTAATGTAGAATTTAAAATATGGACCATCTTATAACGAGGTTGTTTTTAATGTTTGCCTTAGTCTAGATTATGAACTGATTTATGTCGTGGTAAATACTTATTTATGGAATTAAATTTTGTTAAAGATAACGTTAATAAACAGCGTTTGAAACCAGCTACCACTTTTAATTTAAGGTAAGCAGCAATATATATTTGGAACAATATCCAAAATGCTTTTTATTTATTAATAAAAATATAATGTGATTTCCTGTTACGAAGCTAAATCCAATCCATCAAGCCATTTAAGACCTGCGTCAGTGTTTCTATTTACGCTAGCTAATCCCTTCGTAAAAGAGCGCAGGTGGCACTCTGTATTCTAATTATGTAATCTCCCCGCAATCACATGACACTATCGTATTACTTCCTGAGAAATAGTGCACTAAACATTGTGTATAATGGCTACTACGGCAGAATGTCGTGGGGAACCGCTTCCTTATAAAGGGTCTTCACGTTGCAAAAGAGGGCTATACGTTTGGTGTTTGGTCTGGGGGTCTGGAGAGCTGTAGGCAATTGTTTCTGCGAGAACGTATCTTAACCCCTCCTTTTTTATCTACTCCGTATCAGTTTACACTTTTATTCAAAATTTTCCTACCCACAATCATACATATTGTACCAGAGATAAAAACAATTTAACTGTACCCCATCATAGTAATAAAATGTTCCGTAAATCAATAAAATATTAACAAAACTGTTAACTGATAATACATTGCCAGATCATTTAAAAGCCAGCATTTCAGTATTATCTTTTAAAAATAACATAAAAGATTATCTTGTGGAAAACTGTTTTATTCACTCTCTGAATTTGTGTGCTCCAACTAACCATACCAGTAAAAAAGTATGTACAATACTGATATTTTTAGCTCTTAATTAGTTTTTAATTTCTGACTTTTGCAGATTGTGTTACTATATAGTTAATTTAAATATATTGACCATTTTTGATGCATCTAAATGTCCGTGGAAAATAAATAAATTTGAATTACCAATACTGGACAAATACTGGACCTGGTAGTACAATAATGTGACCTCCAAGCTATGGTAGCTACCACAGAGAGACTGGTATCAATGGTTATCCTTTAAGGTTTAAACTGTGATTTTTTTGTGTTTGAACAACAACGTTATAAATATACCTTTTGTACTAAAAAAATGTTTACCTGTAATTAAAATATTTATCCAACTAATGATATCAATAAGTATTATATTTGTTCCACAGAGGAGAAAGAAACAGAAATCACATCCAACATTGCTCTGAATCTGTGTTGAGTATCTAGTTATTTCTCCAGTTTGCCATGCGGATGGCTGGTCCAGCGCCTTGATAGTCCCTTTCTTATTCCCCCCAAATCCTCAAGTATAAACGTAGTAATTATGTACAAGGATAGTTATGTAACGATGTATAAATATGTACACTAACTTTAATCTATTAACAACTGAACTGCCACTGAGGCGTTCACTGCGGTCATAAGAAAGCAATCTCTATGTCTATTCTCTGTGTATGTACATATTTCCAGTATTTAAAACATGTTATTATTTAAACTTAACTTGCTCCCTAAGTCTGTCACGATGTCATTTAATACCGTACTTATGTTACAACTTAACGTCTTTGACTAGTGGTAACTAGGATGATGTACAATTGGGTAACTGAGAAGACGTCAGGTGGTAACTGAGATGACGTCAGGTGGTAACTAACATGAGGTCAGATGGAAATAAAATGACTTCAGGGGGTAACTAACATGAGAGAAGATGGAACTAAAATGACTTCAGGGGGTAACTAACATGAGAGAAGATGGAACTAAAATGACTTCAGGGGGTAACTAACATGAGAGAAGATGGAACTAAAATGACTTCAAGGGGTAACTAACATGAGGTCAGATGGAACTAAAATGACTTCAGGGGGTAACTAACATGAGAGAAGATGGAACTAAAATGACTTCAGGGGGTAACTAACATGAGAGAAGATGGAACTAAAATGACTTCAGGGGGTAACTAACATGAGAGAAGATGGAACTAAAATGACTTCAGGGGGTAACTAACATGAGAGAAGATGGAACTAAAATGTCTTCAGGGGGTAACTAACATGAGGTCAGATGGAACTAAAATGACTTCAGGGGGTAACTATGATAACGTCAGGTGATAATTGAGATGAGTTAGATGGTAACTAACATGAGGTAAGATGGAACTAAAATGACTTCAGGGGGTAACTATGATAAAGTCAGGTGATAATTGAGATGACGTCAGATGGTAACTAACATGAGGTCAGATGGAACTAAAATGACTTCAGGGGGTAACTAACATGAGAGAAGATGGAACTAAAATGACTTCAGGGGGTAACTAACATGAGAGAAGATGGAACTAAAATGACTTTATTTTATTTTATTTTTTATTTTTTTTTAATTAACTTCACTCGCCAGTTGACATGGGCCTACAGGCCTGTGCGTCAACTTTATTCAACGAGTGAAGTACCGACCGTTGGCTCATTGGGGATTCGAACCTTGGACCTTGCCCTCCGCAGTCCGAAGCCTTAACCACTGAGCCACCACGCCGGCAATTCAGGGGATAACTATGATAACGTCAGGTGATAATTGAGATGACGTCAGATGGTAACTAACATGAGGTCAGATGGGACTAAGATAACGTCAGGGGGTAACTAACATGAGAGAAGATGGAACTAAGATGACGTCAGGGGGTAACTAACATGAGAGAAGATGGAACTAAGATGACGTCAGGGGGTAACTAACATGAGGGCAGATGGAACTAAGATGACTTCAGGGGGTAACTATAATAACGTCAGGGAGTAACTGAGATGACGTCAAATGGTAACTAACATGAGGTCAGATGGGACTAAGGTAACATCAGGGGGTAACTAACATGAGGGAAGATGGAACCAAGATCACGTCAGATGGTAACTAACATGAGGTCAGATGCAAATAAGATGTCGTTAGGTGGTAACTATCATGACATCAGGGGTTAACTAATATGACGCCAGATGGTAACTAAGATGACGCCAGATGGAAGTAAGATGACGTAAGGTAGTAACTATCATGACGTCAGGGGTTAACTAAAATGACGTCAGGCGCTAACTAAGATGACGTCAGATTGTAACTAAGATGACGTCAGGTGGTAACTAAGATGACGCCAGATGGAAGTAAGATGACGTAAGGTAGTAACTATCATGACGTCAGGGGTTAACTAAGATGACGTCAGGTGGTAACTAAGACGATGGCAGATAAACGATTGATTTCCTTCAAATAACGTCACGGGACAGAGTAAAGAAGTTGGATGTCGACTCTTAATTAATTTCAATTTTCTGGAATCCTTTCATCCCTGAAAATTGGCTGTGAACAATCGTTAAACGGGTCAAAGGCCTCGCGAAAAACACGCCTTGAATAATTGACGTGAAATGTCATTCTTAGTTTCTTTGTATTTTCATACCTGACATTTAAATAATTGAAAATCTGTCAACCCAGATTAACCTTCTAATGGAAAATAAAAACATTCCAGATTATGTTTTAAGTGTTATGCTTAAATTGTCATAATGATTAAATAGTAAAGTGTTAATTTTATATTTAGGAGACATTTATGTGTTTCGACTACTTAGTATCTCAGTTTTTATAATTTGTTAAACAAACTTATAGTTTAAAGTCATTATATCATTTATTGTGTTTAACAATTTTTTACAGTTACATATTAACACGCAAATAAAATAAAAATAATGACTATATAAACATATAAAAATGTTATTAAAAAAATAAAATAATATAATCATAGTTAGTTAAAATTTCATGAAAATTATCAATATTTTAATGATTATATAAATATAATTTCGAAATATCAAAGTTGGTAAAGTTATCTTTTATAAAAAAAAATATCTTCTAAGAAATTATTAGTTTGTTGTTTGATTTATTTATAATCAATAATTGATTAACTTTTTACTAATTTTTCTTGAAAATTAGCTTTTTAGGCCTTTTGGGATTTTATTGAATGATTTTAATCCATTATAAAACAGATTGTTTTATCTCGGTTGCATGTGTCTGCATTCGGAGTCAGATGTATGTGTCTGCAGAGTGTTATTGGACGAAAACGACTTAAAGAATCATAACATTAAAATAACATGGATTACCGTTATCTCGTTCTTGATGTACTTCTACGACATGTTGACTAATTACAACGTAAATGTATTGAATAGGACAAGTACGTAGAGACTGTCGAGATATTATGTTATATTATTTTGGTGAGGTTTATTTATCAATACAGGCTTTATTAGTCAGATTTCATAAATATATTACTCCACAAAACCATTAAACCGAAAATGTTTCTGTAAAAGTTTAATTTAAAAGAGATATGTTTTTTCTTTATAAAAAAGGGTTTCCTCGTAAAATGTTAATGAAGACGTTTTGAATTTCTCTGCTACTTATGACATTTTAATACAGTCATATGGAAAATATTATTTCATTTCCCCTTAAATTTGTCTAATCCAAAGAAGTTAACTCCGTGACAAAGACGTGACGTCGGCGTCGGGTCGTGGGCGCACAAACACCTCCGCGACGCCAGTGACCCCAAAATAGCGGGGACCACTCATATTTCTACCGTTTGGAAACCAATTTCACCACGACAGCTCCAAGACGACTGTAGATTTACATCGGAATGGCAGGTAGGGCGTGGGACCTATTCTATGTAGATGGCCCTGTTGTCGCTATTGTTGGTTGAACAATTGTTGTTGAGACGAACCTACACACCCACACTCCTTTCGGATGTTTACGGTGTTGTTATGTAATTTGCAGGTGTCAGTAAGACATTTGGTCCAGAGGTTCTGGTTACAATATCAAATAACTGTCAACAACTTGTGTGAGCTCGTTCTTTTGTAGGTTAGCTATCTGTAATATCTATACTGATGTTTGGCTGTCTGAAGGAATAAATAAATTAGTTAAATACAATATTGTGAAATAAGTTTGTTTTACTGATCAATAACTTCATTAAATCGTACAATGTATGTTACGTCACTACGCTCCAAACTGCTTTCAGGAAGACATTATGCATTCGCTAGAAATTGAATCTAGCTATTTTCTGACGTCCATTTATCTAAATAGAGATTAATGACAGTAAATTAATTAACTCACAGTGCCTTTTAAATCTCTAACTAAACTAAAAATTAGTATCAAATTTAAATTTGAAAATCCTATCCTAGTTTCTTTCATTTTCACCTTCTTAATAACCTCATCATGACGTACAGAATTATAATACTAGGTCTCTTAGAAAACCCTGTAGGACGCCCGTAAAAAGGCAACCTAGGTAATACATATATGTACCGACATAAATTCTCATTTTCTTGACGGTGTAAAAAACACTCATAGATTCCTGGTGTAAGAAACGTGAAAACATGTAAATTGTTCGCAATTCCAAGAGAGTTACAGACATTATTGACTATGGTAAAAGTAACTTCCTTGCATCGATCCTCGATTGTATCGGTTACTATTATCGATACTGATGCAAGTAGTGGTGGCTGCCTTGCATCGATCCTCGATTGTATCGGTTACTATTATCAAAACTGATGCAAGTAGTGGTGGCTGCCTTGCATCGATCCTCGATTGTATCGGTTACTATTATCGACACTGATGCAAGTAGTGGTGACTTCCTTGCATCGATCCTCGATTGTATCAGTTACTATTATCAACACTGATGCAAGTAGCGGTGACTGCCTTGCATCGATCCTCGATTGTATCGGTTACTATTATCAACACTGATGCAAGTAGTGGTGGCTGCCTTGCATCGATCCTCGATTGTATCGGTTACTATTATCAACACTGATGCAAGTAGTGGTGACTTCCTTGCATCGATCCTCGATTGTATCAGTTACTATTATCGATACTGATGCAAGTAGTGGTGGCTGCCTTGCCTCGATCCTCGATTGTATCGGTTACTATTATCGATACTGATACAAGTAGCGGTGACTTCCTTGCATCGATCCTCGATTGTATCGGTAAATATTATCGATACTGGTGCAAGTAGCGGTGACTGCCTTGCATCGATCCTCGATTGTATCTTCTAGTCAGTTCGGCGCCTCGCCCTTCATTTCTCCAGACCTCTCCCCTCCCTCACAGGTCATCGATACGTCGCTACCCCTCCAGCCGGCCAGCCGGCATCCATCTCACTCTGTGTGAAGAAAAATTAATTTTTGTTCAAGCATTCCAAGAACGCACGAAGATAGGTAATTTTTCTTAACTCATCTACACAAGCCACTTATAACTTAATTTAAAGCTATCATTAAAATGAAATAGTAATGAAAAATTGAATTAAATTTGTTATACAATATAATCATACAAAATGTATATTTGAAACAAATTATTAGAACAAAGTTGTAAAAGTAACATTAATTAAATTGCTGAAGAATCATTTTTAGAATTGATCCACTGTGTCAATATAACACAATGCCAGTTAGTGTCTACTAAACATTCTACTATATTTAACAATGCCAGTACACTTTCACATCGCTTTCTAATTCATATAACAATGTCATTGTGGCTTCTACTTCCTATAACAATGCCTTAGCCATTTCATTTAATAATGCCAGTGCTCATGCACAGGGCTTTCTACTTCATAACTGTGCCAGAGTGTCTCCAATATACCATTCATATACCAATGCCAGTGAGTCTGCAAAATGTCATTTTATATAACAATGATATTTTGCACTCGTAGTTAGACAATACCATATAACAATGCCAGCGAGCATGCACAAGGTCTTCTACATTATGTAACAGTGTCATAGTGTCTGCAATGCCAGTTCTTTATAACAATGTCAGTGAGCATGCACAGTGCATTCTACCTTATGTAATAGTGTCAGAGTGTCTTCAATGCTAGTGTTTTTATAACAATGTCAGTGAGCATGCACAGTGCATTCTACCACATGTAACATTGTCAGAGTGCCTTCAATGCCAGTGTTTTTATAACAGTGTCAGTGATCATGCACATTGCATTCTACCTCATGTAACAGTGTGAGATTGTTTGCAATGCCATTTAATATAAAACAATGTCAGTGTAATTTTAATATAAAACGCCGATGTGTGTGCACAATGCCTTTCATATAACAATGCCAATGTGTGTGCACAATGCATTTTCATATAACAATGCCAGTCTGTCTGAACAATCTCTTGTACTTGATTTTAGCTGCGTTTGGAGTAAGTTGCATTTGCTAAGGTACATGCACGATGTTTGTTTTGGATAACTTACCATATCTTAAGCGATGTCTTGAGTCAGGTGCGAGTTGATCTTGTATCCAAGCGTCCTTTGGGATAAGGTTGTTCCTGAAATAATACTCGCCGGTACTGTGTGGAAATCTGAGGTAGAAAATACGAAAAAAGTGTGGTATAAACAAACAATGGAAGGCTATTTGAATTGACCGGAGAGATCTTAAATCATTTGTTTGACCCGTCGTTGAGTGATGTTTTGTAACGACCATCCAGCTAATGTCGATAGATTGGCCCTCAATAAACTGAGTCGACCTTCGACCTCCGGCCTCGACATCTGTCTCAGCCATGGAGGGGTTAATCACACACTTAGCCCCTTCCCATCACTGCTTGTTCTACAACTTAGTAGTTAGCAATCACAATACTAATATCACAATTAATATACTGTATTTTGTATTCCTTTTTATGTATTTTCATTATTGAAAAGACAACAAAATCTACCCTCTAAAATTAAAATTAACACGTCTGGAAATTGTAAGGTTAATTTTATAGTTAATTTATAATACAATTTAATTAAATTATAATTAAATTTACTTCAATATAAAATAAACAGGTTTGAATAAAAAGATGAAAAATAACGGAAGACTAATAATGTCTCTAATATTGTTTTTATTTTTAAAGTAAAATGAATAATTCATAACAACTTAGTAACTAAACAATTTTATTGCAACTAAATAAGAACAGAGTTAAAAAATCTGCCGGCCGCAACGAGTTATCCGCTACATCTAGTCACGGAGTAACAATCTACATCAACAAGTAATACAGGTTCTTGTGTCCAACAAATGTTAAACATTTTTTATATTTTCCATATGCACTATGAAGGTTTTGCTTTATTAAAACAGCAATATTTTATTTCACTCTGATAAGTTGTTATTTTTTCGTCCAAATCGTGGGGATATTTTTTCGTTAATGAACAGACTGTTTGGGGGTTCTCCAGTAGTAGCAAGAAGTGTAATCCCTACCAACTGTTGCTCGGGAAGACTCGTTAAGTTTTTTACACACGTTTGATGTTGAATCGACAACGATTATTTGTTTCTCTGTGCCAGGTAAGTGGTTTTCCCCTTTAATGTCGTATCCGTTTTTTAAGGTAACTATGTATTTTGCATGTTTTAATACATTTCAACAAGAGTTTAAAGAACTCAGAACTTCTAAGAATATAATTAGAAGGCATATTGTTCTGTAATTAATTATTGATGTATTACATGGAAAAATATTATTGGTTTTGTAGGTTAGGTTTGTAATTTCTCTGTATTTAATGATGTTAGTGGTATAATATTTAGTTTTTACTGTACATAATAAAGTAGCTATAAAGTAGGTTCTACAAAATTTAAACCTACCTTCAATTTTCTACATAATTAGAATGAGCCGAGTTTTTGACATTCACCAAATCTAGATAATCGTGTGTGATGTTTAATTAAATATGAACCCTCATTAATTATAAATGTCATCACACGAACGTTAACTCAACACGCAATTAACTTGTCACAGCTGTAATTCCGTATGCATGTATGCTACATGTATCGCACAATGTATTTGAAACATAAAACTATTGTTGTCGTTGTGATGTTGATGACTATGGCTGTATGTACGTAGTTATACCTATAGCTTATAACGTATGTAAGTAGTTATAACTATCGTATATGACGTAAATAAGTAGTTATACCCATCGTATATCACGTAACTACGTAGTTATAACTAGCGTATATAATGTAAATACATAGTTATATCTAGCGTATATGACGTAACTAGGTAGTTATATCTAGCGTAAATGACATGTCAAGTTAGTTATTCCTAGCGTACGTGACATAACTACGGAGTTATATATAGCGTATATGACCTAACTACGTAGTTATATCTAGCGTATATGATCTAATTACGTAGTTATATCTAGCGTATATGACATAACTACGTAGTTATATCTATCGTATATGACGTAACTACGTAGTTATACCTAGCGTATATAACAGTACAGAAAAGGTTTTTGCGCTATTTATATTTAAAAAGAAACTGGTCACTCTACTTTTGATATATCATATAATCAGCTTTTAAGTATTTTTGAAATGGAAAGTCTTGAGAAAAGGAGAAAATTGGTGCATTTACTATTTCTTTTTGAATTGTTGAAAGGTGAAATAATGGATTCATTTTGTCTATCTAAAATTAATTTTTATGCTCCAACATTTTATAATAGGTCAAGAAATTTGTTTAATATTGATTTTTCGTGCACAAAAGTACAGTTTTTATCACTTTTAAACACAATGATGATATTATATAACTCCTTGACAGGAGAAGATGATATATTTGCAAATAGTATTTACCAGTACAAAAGATACTGCCAAAGGGGTTTAAATTGATCTAGCTTGAACCAATCAATTGAAATTAATTATTGATATGTATATAGATAAATAGTTTTAAACTTTTAGTCAGGCTACATAAAAAAAATAAAAAAGAAAAAGAGAAAAGTATCACTCATATCCTCTCGCTACTATGGAGCCTAGTTATTGTTAATAGAGTTTATTGTTGTTGATTATTATTGATATTTATAATTATTTATTATCACTGTTATTGTTATGCTATTTATTATTTATTTGTTTGCTTGTGTTAATAGTGTTAATTATGTATGTGCACTGGACTGGACATGAAATCGTGGACTTTAAATTAATTGCATGTCTTCTTTCATTGAACATGCACAGTGTAATTGGGTAAATAACCTGTATTGTGCTTGTAAAATAAATAAATAAATATCTACTTAGTAGTTATACCTATGATGTATGTACTTAGTTATATCCAACCTATGTAACGTATGTACGTAGTTATGTATATATAGAAAATTACGTATCTACGTAGTTATATCTAGCGTATATAACGTGTCTACGTAGTAGTTATACCCATGACGTATGTACTTAGGTATACCCAATGTATGTAACGTATGTACGTAGTTATACTCAACGTATGTACGTAGTTATACCTAGCGTATACGACGTATCTACGTAGTAGTTATGCCTATGACGTATGTACTTAGATATACCCAATGTATGTAACGTATGTACGTAGTTATACTCAACGTATGTACGTAGTTATACCTAGCGTATACGACGTATCTACGTAGTAGTTATGCCTATGACGTATGTACTTAGATATACCCAATGTATGTAACGTATGTACGTAGTTATACTCAACGTATGTACGTAGTTATACCTAGCGTATATGACGTATCTACGTAGTAGTTATGCCTATGACGTATGTACTTAGATATACCCAATGTATGTAACGTATGTACGTAGTTATACTCAACGTATGTACGTAGTTATACCTAGCGTATATGACGTATCTACGTAGTAGTTATGCCTATGACGTTTGTACGTAGTTATAAACAACTAATATGACGTAGTTATATAAAACTCCGGTTGTCCTCAAGTATTATTTACTACCTTATTCTACATTTTAATTAAAACTAGATATCTCAGAAAGAATCAAACCATACTAGTATCAGTAGCAAGTGCCGCCTGAGGATGGACGAGTTTTTTATCTATCGAAACGTTGTCTTTGTACTTTAAACACTAGACGCGCTTGAATGTCCAATATTAACCACATCTGTGATGGATTTACAGTTTATTTAAATAATGAAAACCTAGTTTAATTAAACTATGTGAAAATTAACTTATGCAAAAAGGTTAATTTTGTTAAGTTTGAAAAATAAATACATTTATTTAAATTATTAATTCAATTTTAACTATTATAATAATAATTATTTTGAAACTAAACACTGTGTAAGTACACATATCTAATAATAGGAAAATATTCCTTCCATCACAAGTTTATTTCTTGTTTTTACCCATCACGTACGTCATATTTTATTAGGGTTAGACACTCTATATTTTATTCTATTGTACTCTACTATTTCCTACCATTATGTTTTATTTTATTTATGGATTATATGGGAATTGTATCATGCTTGTATGAATATTCTGAACGTATTTTACTAAACTGAAGGTTTAATAAACTCGAACAGTCAAAATCAATCAGTGTTATGTGATTGAATATTTGTGATGTTTACAAGTCACTTTCATGTCAATTTATTTAGCTAAATCTATATTAAAACACTCGGGTCATTCAGTTCACTCACTTTCTAACTTATTATTTGACCGATTTTGATGCATTTTTTTTATTTAGAAGATAATTTTGATTTCTTAATCGTAACGGAGCTAGATTTTTTAAATTCTGATAGGTTTTTGACCTACACGGCGTCAAAGCTGCAATGCTATTCTTATGAAGATTAATTTTAATTGACCAACTGGCGCCATAAACAAAAATGTTAAAATGGTTCAAATAATTTGTTAAGTTAAACATAGAGAGCAGCACAGTAAAATATCAAGTTAATTTAAAAGAGCGAATAAATGTCTGTCTGTGTGTATGTTATCATCAGCTGTTAAATAAAATGATAACCTTTGAAATAGGCTTAGTAATAACATTGGTTGTTTATAATTATTATACTATAAATAGAGTGTAAATAAAGTGCAGTGAGCTACTATAAATGAATTTAAATAATATGATTTTACTTAAAATACAGTTTAATTACTAATATTTGAAGTCAAAAGTTACATGCCGAGGCTGAAGCCCGAGGTACAACGAGCGCAGCGAGTGACTGGGTTGGCACACGAAGCGTGCAGGGGTGTCCCCTAGTTATTTTATAATTCTATCAATAAATTTGTATCTTTTATATTGTGTTCTATAAATAAATACTGTACTCAAATTGAAACAATTTAATTACTCTCAAACTTTCATAAAAATATTTTATTTACGTGAGTACATTCGCCTGCAAGATAGGCATCACCAGACATCAACAGAAAAATTAAATTTAAAACATTTATTACAGATCATAATAATACAGCTTTTGTAACATATGATACATTTAAAATTAGAAGTAAATGTATATTTTTATATAATTATAAATACCAGTTTTAGTTAAAAATGAAGAATTTAAAGATAATTATTTACACTTGATTTTTCATATTTTGCAATACAGAATGTTTCAAACGCATCTAAATATTAATTATAGCGAACTTCTTTCACAACAAATTTCTTAAAGTTCTGTCCGTCTAGATTTATATTTTGCAAACAAATGTTTTAAATTTAAATTTTGTTTTTGTCTGATGATGCCTTGTATTCGAAAGACCTCGCGCAAATAAAATATTTTATTACAAATTTTGCCTACTTTAAAACTATTTCAATTTGATGAATTTTCCAATAAAGAACTCAAACAATAAAATATACTTACTGTACTATTTGTTAATTTACAATTAATTAAGAAAACTTTTAAGTAATTACGAGTTTGGTTAAACATTCACACACACCTTTACATAATTATTTAAAAATTTAAACAATAAAAGACTTAGAGTATACAAATATTAACAAAATAAATAAATAATAATAATTATTTTTTTATTTATTTATTATTTTACCTGTAGATTTTGCTATTTTTAACACAGGTGAAAGTAAATTCTGCCCCAATTTACGTTGAATACAACGACGTGTGAATTAAAGTGAGTTTTTATCATGCGTCTAATCGACCTAGGGAAGGGAAGGCAGGGGGGCGTCGAGGTGTGTAATTTTGCAACCATTAAGATACAAATCTTCCCTCCCCACATTTCATTTTTACGTCGGCGTGAATACAAAATTGGGGCGAAGATACATTCCATAGAATGAACTTGGTTTCTTATCATCCCTCTGAACATTTTATATAAACTGCCTTTAGTTGTATGATTAATGTATGGATCACGTTTCACAAATTTATCCATACATGTTTATAAAATGCATGTAGTATTACATAATATTACAGTTGTTTAAAATTTACTTGTAGGAATAGTGTCCACAGTTCGAAGATACAGGACTACTTGGACCAGGTTGCTCGCTACAAAAATACAACCACATAAAACAAAATGGCTTCATAGCTAACTTTCTGTCGGAGAAAAATTATTAACACTCTAGTTTGAACCATCACGGTAATGAAACTAAATATAGTATAACAAAACATTCAATCGAAATATGGGTTGTTTATTTCTCCGATTTTGAATTTATAAGGGAAGATGTTATCTTTAAAATTGTATTAAATCGTGCGTGGGATTGAAAAAAAAACTCTGATTACTAACGATTTTTACAGAAGCGTTGATTTGAAAAATTCCTCCAATAAGAACCCCTCGTCAGATTGTATTGAAACTTTAATAAACCTTTTTTCAACTCTTTAACTAACTAATCCCAGAGTTTTATGAACTTTGATTAATTAACAAAAAAATTACTATGAAAAATGTAAAACAACCTTAAATTAAATTAATACTATTATTTTTTTCAGCCCGAAAAATACACTTACAGGGACGGTGGTAATCACTCTCCCACCCACCCATACACGTACAGTGTTGCTTGCGAAATCGAATAAAACTTCTTTGTGTACATCACCGTGTCATGTTCAAAACACGACAAGTAGAACAATATATTTGTAGTAGTGTTCAACTCTTTAAATTTACCATTAACTAAAATATTTAGATTCTAAAAAAAACATGGCCAAGGTCTTTTTATAGAAAAAATTATGAAAACACTGACCAAAATGAGACCATTAGCAGCTTGCACCCGGTTCAGTAATAAAACTGGAATTTCCTTCCAACAGAATCGTTCGGGTTTTTATTTAAAAAAAGAAGTACTTTAAATGATATATTAGCATTTTGTCACTCCAGACAACGAATTTATATCGTGTTCCGCTCACCAATTGGAACTCTACTCACGACAGTGTTGTTTATATTTTGCTAGTCACTGGAATTTTATTCAGTGACAAGCTCTTTCAATTAACAATATGATCAAAACACATTTAATATGTATGTTTAAACCAATCTCTTAATAATCAACTGAAGAACTGTGCTTGCATAATGTTTTATCTTAATTAGTAAATGAGAAACGGTGGCCCACCCATCTGTTATCAGTTCAATCAGGCAAAGATCAATAAATACGCAATAGACAGTTTATTCTGTTTAGTTGTGTTTTACCACAGAAAAAAAGAAACAGAAGTCACTTCCTTGTTGCCGCAGCGAGTACCTCGGTGGGAGTTATAAATAGTTTACAAATTGTGTATACATCTTTAGTAATAATTATATTTTGGGAGGAATTTGGGAGGAATAAGGGATGGACTGACAAGCAGCTTGCCCTGCCATCGCATGGAAAACTGAATAAATAACTACTGAACACAATAACTCGACACACATTTAGCGCACTACTGGATGCGACCTCTGTTTCTCTCATCTCTGCGGTTTTACTCAATTATCATGAATTTATCATATATGTTACTTAAAGTTATTTAAACTTTTTCTGAGATGTGACTGCAGACATAATGCGGGATAATTTGAGTCGAATGTGAAGATGAGACATAATGTATGTAATCTTGTTACTAGCCGAGAGCAGGTCATCCCGGCGGTTGGAGCAGTCATTTTATAATATATCTTTGTCATATACAAAGATTTATTCAAAGATTTAACTAAATTAATCCACGTTGACTTGTTTGAAGAACATTTTAAGTGCATAATCTATAGTCCAATTTATTAACTGAATTTTTTTATTATCCAGTGTGATCACAAATTTCACTACAATTAGTACTTGCGCGTATAATCACTATATATGTACAGACAAACCATCTGGCAGAAATTGTTGTGTTTCAAATGAAAAATTGAATGTTTCAGGTTAATTACAAAGGATATTTTATATTTAGAAACACATATGTTCTTCCGGTATTGATGGAATACTAGCTAAAATTCTTAAGACCATTTGACTTATATTTAATCAACGTTCTTTGATAGCAGGAATATTCATTAAATATTTTAAACATTCAAAAGTCAAACCCTTGTTTAAAAATGGAATTTCTACTGATATAGGTAATTATCGACCTATAAGTCTCCATACGAGATTCTGGATGGTTTCTGAAAAAGCATTTTATATTAAACTAAATATGTATTATGAAAAATAAATTATTCTATAGAGCCATGAATTTGTATTTATGAAGAATTCCGTCATTTCTACGATTCATGACTTCTTAAAAAACGACATTTTAAAACACTATTCAGGGTTTAGATGGTACACAACTTGTAGCAGGATTACTTATTGATTTTAGCAAAAATTTTGATTTAGTCAACCATAGCCTACTGCTTTACAAATTGAAATTTATGGGTTCAAAGGCAATTCACTTTCCTAGTTTTGGTGAAAAAATTAAAGCTCGTTGCAAAAATATGATGCTGGTAAACGCTGTTTGGAAAAAATAGCCACGAGAGGAAATGTACTTTTATGACGCATTCCTATATCAACGATGACGTTACCGAGCCGTGTTCGATTGAGAATTCATGGGCTTTAAACGTACCGTATTTACCGATACAGATCAGGGAATCTAAGATCGATACCCCCACCGTGTACTTAGTACATAAAACAACTGGCGTGTGTAGCGTAGGCAGCCACCTCGCCGAGGAGGCAACATTCCAGAGTGGCTTTCTTGTCTTTACGATCCTTTTATGGAATGGTTTAATATTCCTTCCATTCCACTTAAGTGGCCGTAGCGTTTAATTTGACTCTGCAATAAAAGTTTTACAAACACGTCTCGTGGAGTTCATAAGGCTAGTTACCACCTGCTGAGACATGTTTAGCTTTTCCCTCCCATTAGGGCTATTGAGTAGTTCGGGACTGATGATCCTGATGATGGAAATACCAAAAAAGTGCCGCAAAATACTATTTGTTATCGGTTGACACTAATCCGACCTTTGTTATATTGTGATTTATATCTAGTTTTTTTCACGTGGAAGATAAGAAGAATGAAGACAGAAATAATACCCGAAAGAGTTTTACTCAAGGACTATTAGACACTTACAGTAATACAACTATTGGCGAACCACAAATTATTTCAAGCAAATTAAATTGAAAAATACAGAAGTACATTTTATTTGTATTTGTTAAATTTCTATTGGTATTTTAATAAATTGAAAAAAGGAAGACCATATTGCCAAGGTTAAATTAACACTCCCAGTACAGTTTATTTTCATACAAGTCATAATTTATTAGACTTCGTGGTGAGTTCAGCCTCTGAGTGTAGTGGTCCGTGTTTCCTGTTTCTCTGTACTTGGTGGTGAGTTCAGCCTCTGAGTGTAGTGGTCCGTGTTTCCTGTTTCTCTGTACTTCGTGGTGAGTTCAGCCTCTGAGTGTAGTGGTCCGTGTTTCCTGTTTCTCTGTACTTGGTGGTGAGTTCAGCCTCTGAGTGTAGTGGTCCGTGTTTCCTGTTTCTCTGTACTTCGTGGTGAGTTCAGCCTCTGAGTGTAGTGGTCCGTGTTTCCTGTTTCTCTGTACTTGGTGGTGAGTTCAGCCTCTGAGTGTAGTGGTCCGTGTTTCCTGTTTCTCTGTACTTCGTGGTGAGTTCAGCCTCTGAGTGTAGTGGTCCGTGTTTCCTGTTTCTCTGTACTTGGTGGTGAGTTCAGCCTCTGAGTGTAGTGGTCCGTGTTTCCTGTTTCTCTGTACTTGGTGGAGTTGTCAAATCTTACGCTACAGGATAAGGTTAACATTTTACTATTTAGTAATTTTCCTGTATTTTGAGACCCATCCCCCTCCATCAAAGCTGGAAAGCGTGCCAACCGGGGGGATGGCTCAAAACAAATCGAGCGATGGGATCACGGGTGGCAGTTGGAGGGTCAAAATAACACTCGGCAGCTGAGCAACACTAAATTTTATTTCAAGAAACCTCATTTAATAAATCAAAACGGCAGAAGGCCACAATATAAAATAGGCAGAAGGCCACAATATAAAATTGCACTTAAATAAATAACAAAACACACAAATTACCAAGATACTACACAATAATAACAAACGCTATAAATACCACAAACTCAACAATTACCAAATTTAACAATTAACAATTGTATGGCCTATCTGCAGTTTAGCCTGAGACACCCCAAAACGTAAGACAAATTTAAAGAAACAAATAAAAGTGAAAAGAAAATTTATAAAACTTTTGGATCACAACACTTAAACCGGCAATTTAGCCCGAATCCCTTGATTCCACCGGGCCAGGGAGTAAGCCGGAATCCCTGGGCAGCTCCGAATTAAAAGTTAAGCAAAAGAACAATAATCCCCTTTTGGTGAGTTTAACAATTAAACAATTTAAAAGAAAATATAACACGGTACCGTTCGAGTAAAAATTCACTTCCAAACACCCCTAATACACGTAACCCAAAAAATAAATAACAATAACTAGGCCTAAACATATGAATAAATAATAACATGATTTAACAATGGGGACCTAACAAATATAAAAATCTAAACAAATCTAACAACCAAATAAACTAATTAAATAACTAACAATAAATATAAATAAATATTAACATCAAAAATATTCTTTATGTATTTTTAAAGCTTTCTTTTTAAATAAATAAAAAAATATAAGTCCCCATGGCTGTTTCATCAATCACTGTTCCAGTTTAGGCCTAGGCCACAAATTAAACAGTTCCACAAACTTTTTTTCTTCTTTATATTTCCTGTATTTCACTGTTTTTCTTGGTTTATATATTTTTTTTTTTTTTTTTTGTAAAACTTTCAACAGCCCCCAGCTCAGCCGCCGGGAAACAAAAACATGGAAAACACTGACCTGAGGACAGGAGACTTATACCACAGAGATGTAGAGCGGGTAACGGGCGACTCCAGGCTCCAACATGGTCCTCAGGCCAGGCTAGCAGTGCAGAAGGTCGGCAATTCCCCGACGGCAGGCCGAGGGTGAAACGTCCTACTCAAGGACCCTGGAGTTTTAGTTTGTCTAGCCAAACATGGTAAGGAGGTTCGGCCGAGTAGAACTCTTCTAGAACAATCTAGACTGAACAGACAGGCCAACCTGACCGAAGCTGCTGGAACACGGAACGAAACGGAACTGGGCCAACGGCTACGAACTACGCGAAACGCAGGGCAAAAACGAATCTCAGGCAGCCTGGCAGACAATGACGAAAAAAAACGAAACTGTACCGGTCCAAGACCCGGTACAACCTCCCTCTGCAAACCTCAACACACCCAGGCAGGGGAGAACACTCGGTACCTCAGGGAACCAAGAGAAGACGAAGACCTCCGAAGAGTGGTGTTCCAAGGACGTCCAAGAGAAACTAAGAGGGGAAACCCCTCGAACAGGGAGCAAACTACCCTGACTGTCGGGCCCGACAAGAAAAAAGAGAGAAGGAAGACTCTCTCAGAACAGCCACCTAGGGCGCAGAGGTGATCAATCTCTTTGCCCCAAGAAACCCCCAGGAACACCAACTCCTGGATCAACCGTTCCCCGGAAAGCCTTAAGCTGGGACACATGGGCTTTCCTGAACACCCTGCCTGACTGGGGATCAACCAGCAGAGCAGTCACCGGTGACAAAAACCTGTCGATGCGGTGGGGACCAGACCACCGATAGCACAACTTGGCAGCTCTTCGTTCCGCGGCCGAACTGACCGGGTGAGCCTGACAAAGAACCAGATCTCCAACCTGAAAAGGGTTAGGAGTACGACCCTTATCATACCTCCTCCTTACTCTCTCTCTAGCACGTAGCAGGTTGCGCCGAGCAGCCCGCCACGTGGACACTACGTCAGTGGCACCTGGCGTAGGTAGAAGATCCTCTAACCTCCACAAGTTGGACAAAGGGTTGTTAGGAGGGTAGCCATGTAGAATTTCGAAGGGAGTGGCATTGTGACTCTCATGCTTAGAAGAGTTAAAAGCAAGCTGGAGCCAAGAGAGACTCTCATCCCAGGTGTTCTGCTTCTCAGCATGGAAGGAAATAAGGGCAGACCGAAGATTGCGGTTGACCCGCTCTGCATGAGAAGGCTGTGGGTAATACGGAGAGGTAGTCACATGCCTGATACCATTGCCAAAACAGAACCTACGAAACTCATGGGAGGTAAACTGGCTACCGTTGTCGGACACAAGAGTGGAAGGCACACCAAAGTGCTGGAAGAGTTGGGACTGGAGAGCACGGATGGTGAGCTTAGCCGTAGCACTCCGAAGTGGGAAAAGCCACACGAACTTCGAGAAAGCATCCACACAAACAAGTAGGTAGGAGCTACCTGACTTGCTACGGGGAAAAGGACCCACGTAGTCGATGAACACCTTCTCAAAAGGACGCTCGGCCACCTCAGAAGATAACAACCCTAACCTTGCATTCTGACTAGGCTTGCTGAGAGAGCACAGGTGACAAGCCCGCACTCTGCCAGCAACATCCCGGTCCATGCCCTTCCAGAAGAAGTACCTACGAATCTTAGCGATGGTCTTATGAATGCCAAGATGACCGCCCACAAGAGAAGAGTGATAATACTGAAAGACCATCGGTACTAGATGACTAGGCAGCACTACACGGGGTTCACCCCTCTGTCGAGGACGGCAACAGAGTACCCCTTTGGACAGAAAATAGGGAGGGTGGGCACCTCCCTCTTGAAGCTCACCTAAGATGACTGACAGCTCAGGATCTTTCTGCTGATGGGACAGTAGGTCGTCAAAAGCCAGAGGAAAATCCAGAAGAACAGCACCACACTGAGCAACAGCCTCAGTCGGTGGATCACTGGGTTCGTGGTACATGCGGGAAAGAGCATCCGCGATGACATTCTGGGTACCCCTAAGATGCTGAACTCGGAACTTAAAGGCAGAAATTTTGACCACCCAGCGACCAATTTTCCCGAGCTGTCGGGGATGGGCAAGAAGCCAAGACAGTGCCTGATTGTCCGTCTCCAGCAAGAACTCAGCGTGTTCCAAGAAACGCCGAAACTTGTCCGTACCAAAGACAACAGCCAGACACTCTAACTCATAGATGGAAGAAGCTTTCCTTTCCTGGTGAGACAACGTCCTCGAAGCAAAAGCGATGGGCTGCCTGACCCCATCAAACTCCTGAGAAAGAACAGCAGCAATGGCGGAGGAGGAGGCATCAGTCTGAAGAACAAATTCTCTGCTGAAATCAGGCATACGCAGGACAGGAGGTAGCATGATAGCCTCCTTGAGAGCGTCAAAGGCAGTCTGCTGAGCTTGGCCCCACACAAAAGGGACACCTTTCTTTCGCAGCTCGTTCAACGGGGCAGCAAGCTCGGCCACGTTAGGGATGAAGCGACGGTAAAAATTCACCATCCCCACAAAACGGGCAATCCCCTTGGCATCTCTGGGAGGAGGAAAATCCCGAATGCCCTGGGTCCTCGCAGGATCAATGCAGACGCCTCGAGAAGATATAAGATGACCCAGAAAAGAAATCTCAGGACGAGCAAAAGTGACTTTCTCTGGATTGACGGTAAGGCCAGCTGATTTGAGGCGACTAAGAACTTCCTCCAGATGTTGCATGTGTTCCCCGAAAGTCTCACTGTAGACAAGAAGATCGTCCAGGTAATTGAAAACAAACTTGAACTTCACATCATGGAAGATGGAATCAAGCAGACGAGTAAGAGTCTGGGCACCCACAGCAAGACCCATAGGAACCCTAGTGAACTGATAGAGATTCCAGGGAACACAGAAGCTAGTCATGGGCCGTGATTCCTTCTTCAATGGAATCTGATGGTAGGCCTGGTTCAAATCAAACACACTGAAAAACTTAGCCTTACCGAACCAATCAAACGCAGAATGCAAATCAGGCAGAGGTACCGAGTCAATAGCGACCTTAACTCAAAAATTAATTCCTCCTTGACTAGGAGCGCAACATTCTGCAGATAGGCCATCTCGCAAAACAAAATTCTCAACAGTACACAAAAAACGACAACTCCAGGGTCCAAGACGAACACAACCCTCAGCCTACCGGACCACTGCCGACCCCTCCAATCCACCCATGAAACCCATTCAACAAAGTAACCAAGCGGATTGTCTAGGTTTTTTTTTTTTTTTTTTTTTTTTTTTTTTTTTAAATATAAAGTTAAATTATTTATTTGGGTTTTCTAATTGTTTTTGGCTTTTAAATAATTATTTATTTGTTTTTTTTTTTTTTTTTTTTTTTTTTTTTTTTTTTTTTTTTTTTTTTTTTTACGTAATACAAGGACACCTTGGCGGTAGGTCGGCCAACCATGGCCTACTAACTGGCAAACACCCACCGTCCACAACCAAGAAAGAATAATTTTTTTTTTTTTTTTTTTTTTTTTTTTTTTTTTTTTTTTTTATAGGCAACCACGCTCTGCTACCAATTGAGACCCATCCCCCTCCACCAAAGCTGGAAAGCGTGCCAACCGGGGGGATGGCTCAAAACAAATCGAGCGATGGGATCACGGGTGGCAGTTGGAGGGTCAAAATAACACTCGGCAGCTGAGCAACACTAAATTTTATTTCAAGAAACCTCATTTAATAAATCAAAACGGCAGAAGGCCACAATATAAAATAGGCAGAAGGCCACAATATAAAATTGCACTTAAATAAATAACAAAACACACAAATTACCAAGATACTACACAATAATAACAAACGCTATAAATACCACAAACTCAACAATTACCAAATTTAACAATTAACAATTGTATGGCCTATCTGCAGTTTAGCCTGAGACACCCCAAAACGTAAGACAAATTTAAAGAAACAAATAAAAGTGAAAAGAAAATTTATAAAACTTTTGGATCACAACACTTAAACCGGCAATTTAGCCCGAATCCCTTGATTCCACCGGGCCAGGGAGTAAGCCGGAATCCCTGGGCAGCTCCGAATTAAAAGTTAAGCAAAAGAACAATAATCCCCTTTTGGTGAGTTTAACAATTAAACAATTTAAAAGAAAATATAACACGGTACCGTTCGAGTAAAAATTCACTTCCAAACACCCCTAATACACGTAACCCAAAAAATAAATAACAATAACTAGGCCTAAACATATGAATAAATAATAACATGATTTAACAATGGGGACCTAACAAATATAAAAATCTAAACAAATCTAACAACCAAATAAACTAATTAAATAACTAACAATAAATATAAATAAATATTAACATCAAAAATATTCTTTATGTATTTTTAAAGCTTTCTTTTTAAATAAATAAAAAAATATAAGTCCCCATGGCTGTTTCATCAATCACTGTTCCAGTTTAGGCCTAGGCCACAAATTAAACAGTTCCACAAACTTTTTTTCTTCTTTATATTTCCTGTATTTCACTGTTTTTCTTGGTTTATATATTTTTTTTTTTTTTTTTTGTAAAACTTTCAACAGCCCCCAGCTCAGCCGCCGGGAAACAAAAACATGGAAAACACTGACCTGAGGACAGGAGACTTATACCACAGAGATGTAGAGCGGGTAACGGGCGACTCCAGGCTCCAACATGGTCCTCAGGCCAGGCTAGCAGTGCAGAAGGTCGGCAATTCCCCGACGGCAGGCCGAGGGTGAAACGTCCTACTCAAGGACCCTGGAGTTTTAGTTTGTCTAGCCAAACATGGTAAGGAGGTTCGGCCGAGTAGAACTCTTCTAGAACAATCTAGACTGAACAGACAGGCCAACCTGACCGAAGCTGCTGGAACACGGAACGAAACGGAACTGGGCCAACGGCTACGAACTACGCGAAACGCAGGGCAAAAACGAATCTCAGGCAGCCTGGCAGACAATGACGAAAAAAAACGAAACTGTACCGGTCCAAGACCCGGTACAACCTCCCTCTGCAAACCTCAACACACCCAGGCAGGGGAGAACACTCGGTACCTCAGGGAACCAAGAGAAGACGAAGACCTCCGAAGAGTGGTGTTCCAAGGACGTCCAAGAGAAACTAAGAGGGGAAACCCCTCGAACAGGGAGCAAACTACCCTGACTGTCGGGCCCGACAAGAAAAAAGAGAGAAGGAAGACTCTCTCAGAACAGCCACCTAGGGCGCAGAGGTGATCAATCTCTTTGCCCCAAGAAACCCCCAGGAACACCAACTCCTGGATCAACCGTTCCCCGGAAAGCCTTAAGCTGGGACACATGGGCTTTCCTGAACACCCTGCCTGACTGGGGATCAACCAGCAGAGCAGTCACCGGTGACAAAAACCTGTCGATGCGGTGGGGACCAGACCACCGATAGCACAACTTGGCAGCTCTTCGTTCCGCGGCCGAACTGACCGGGTGAGCCTGACAAAGAACCAGATCTCCAACCTGAAAAGGGTTAGGAGTACGACCCTTATCATACCTCCTCCTTACTCTCTCTCTAGCACGTAGCAGGTTGCGCCGAGCAGCCCGCCACGTGGACACTACGTCAGTGGCACCTGGCGTAGGTAGAAGATCCTCTAACCTCCACAAGTTGGACAAAGGGTTGTTAGGAGGGTAGCCATGTAGAATTTCGAAGGGAGTGGCATTGTGACTCTCATGCTTAGAAGAGTTAAAAGCAAGCTGGAGCCAAGAGAGACTCTCATCCCAGGTGTTCTGCTTCTCAGCATGGAAGGAAATAAGGGCAGACCGAAGATTGCGGTTGACCCGCTCTGCATGAGAAGGCTGTGGGTAATACGGAGAGGTAGTCACATGCCTGATACCATTGCCAAAACAGAACCTACGAAACTCATGGGAGGTAAACTGGCTACCGTTGTCGGACACAAGAGTGGAAGGCACACCAAAGTGCTGGAAGAGTTGGGACTGGAGAGCACGGATGGTGAGCTTAGCCGTAGCACTCCGAAGTGGGAAAAGCCACACGAACTTCGAGAAAGCATCCACACAAACAAGTAGGTAGGAGCTACCTGACTTGCTACGGGGAAAAGGACCCACGTAGTCGATGAACACCTTCTCAAAAGGACGCTCGGCCACCTCAGAAGATAACAACCCTAACCTTGCATTCTGACTAGGCTTGCTGAGAGAGCACAGGTGACAAGCCCGCACTCTGCCAGCAACATCCCGGTCCATGCCCTTCCAGAAGAAGTACCTACGAATCTTAGCGATGGTCTTATGAATGCCAAGATGACCGCCCACAAGAGAAGAGTGATAATACTGAAAGACCATCGGTACTAGATGACTAGGCAGCACTACACGGGGTTCACCCCTCTGTCGAGGACGGCAACAGAGTACCCCTTTGGACAGAAAATAGGGAGGGTGGGCACCTCCCTCTTGAAGCTCACCTAAGATGACTGACAGCTCAGGATCTTTCTGCTGATGGGACAGTAGGTCGTCAAAAGCCAGAGGAAAATCCAGAAGAACAGCACCACACTGAGCAACAGCCTCAGTCGGTGGATCACTGGGTTCGTGGTACATGCGGGAAAGAGCATCCGCGATGACATTCTGGGTACCCCTAAGATGCTGAACTCGGAACTTAAAGGCAGAAATTTTGACCACCCAGCGACCAATTTTCCCGAGCTGTCGGGGATGGGCAAGAAGCCAAGACAGTGCCTGATTGTCCGTCTCCAGCAAGAACTCAGCGTGTTCCAAGAAACGCCGAAACTTGTCCGTACCAAAGACAACAGCCAGACACTCTAACTCATAGATGGAAGAAGCTTTCCTTTCCTGGTGAGACAACGTCCTCGAAGCAAAAGCGATGGGCTGCCTGACCCCATCAAACTCCTGAGAAAGAACAGCAGCAATGGCGGAGGAGGAGGCATCAGTCTGAAGAACAAATTCTCTGCTGAAATCAGGCATACGCAGGACAGGAGGTAGCATGATAGCCTCCTTGAGAGCGTCAAAGGCAGTCTGCTGAGCTTGGCCCCACACAAAAGGGACACCTTTCTTTCGCAGCTCGTTCAACGGGGCAGCAAGCTCGGCCACGTTAGGGATGAAGCGACGGTAAAAATTCACCATCCCCACAAAACGGGCAATCCCCTTGGCATCTCTGGGAGGAGGAAAATCCCGAATGCCCTGGGTCCTCGCAGGATCAATGCAGACGCCTCGAGAAGATATAAGATGACCCAGAAAAGAAATCTCAGGACGAGCAAAAGTGACTTTCTCTGGATTGACGGTAAGGCCAGCTGATTTGAGGCGACTAAGAACTTCCTCCAGATGTTGCATGTGTTCCCCGAAAGTCTCACTGTAGACAAGAAGATCGTCCAGGTAATTGAAAACAAACTTGAACTTCACATCATGGAAGATGGAATCAAGCAGACGAGTAAGAGTCTGGGCACCCACAGCAAGACCCATAGGAACCCTAGTGAACTGATAGAGATTCCAGGGAACACAGAAGCTAGTCATGGGCCGTGATTCCTTCTTCAATGGAATCTGATGGTAGGCCTGGTTCAAATCAAACACACTGAAAAACTTAGCCTTACCGAACCAATCAAACGCAGAATGCAAATCAGGCAGAGGTACCGAGTCAATAGCGACCTTAACTCAAAAATTAATTCCTCCTTGACTAGGAGCGCAACATTCTGCAGATAGGCCATCTCGCAAAACAAAATTCTCAACAGTACACAAAAAACGACAACTCCAGGGTCCAAGACGAACACAACCCTCAGCCTACCGGACCACTGCCGACCCCTCCAATCCACCCATGAAACCCATTCAACAAAGTAACCAAGCGGATTGTCTAGGTTTTTTTTTTTTTTTTTTTTTTTTTTTTTTTTTAAATATAAAGTTAAATTATTTATTTGGGTTTTCTAATTGTTTTTGTCTTTTAAATAATTATTTATTTGTTTTTTTTTTTTTTTTTTTTTTTTTTTTTTTTTTTTTTTTTTTTTTTTTTTTACGTAATACAAGGACACCTTGGCGGTAGGTCGGCCAACCATGGCCTTCTAACTGGCAAACACCCACCGTCCACAACCAACAAATAATAATTTTTTTTTTTTTTTTTTTTTTTTTTTTTTTTTTTTTTTTATAGGCAACCACGCTCTGCTACCAATTGAGACCCATCCCCCTCCACCAAAGCTGGAAAGCGTGCCAACCGGGGGGATGGCTCAAAACAAATCGAGCGATGGGATCACGGGTGGCAGTTGGAGGGTCAAAATAACACTCGGCAGCTGAGCAACACTAAATTTTATTTCAAGAAACCTCATTTAATAAATCAAAACGGCAGAAGGCCACAATATAAAATAGGCAGAAGGCCACAATATAAAATTGCACTTAAATAAATAACAAAACACACAAATTACCAAGATACTACACAATAATAACAAACGCTATAAATACCACAAACTCAACAATTACCAAATTTAACAATTAACAATTGTATGGCCTATCTGCAGTTTTGGCCTGAGACACCCAAAACGTAAGACAAATTTAAAGAAACAAATAAAAGTGAAAAGAAAATTTATAAAACTTTTGGATCACAACACTTAAACCGGCAATTTAGCCCGAATCCCTTGATTCCACCGGGCCAGGGAGTAAGCCGGAATCCCTGGGCAGCTCCGAATTAAAAGTTAAGCAAAAGAACAATAATCCCCTTTTGGTGAGTTTAAAAATTAAACAATTTAAAAGAAAATATAACACGGTACCATTCGAGTAAAAATTCACTTCCAAACACCCCTAATACACGTAACCCAAAAAATAAATAACAATAACTAGGCCTAAACATATGAATAAATAATAACATGATTTAACAATGGGGACCTAACAAATATAAAAATCTAAACAAATCTAACAACCAAATAAACTAATTAAATAACTAACAATAAATATAAATAAATATTAACATCAAAAATATTCTTTATGTATTTTTAAAGCTTTCTTTTTAAATAAATAAAAAAATATAAGTCCCCATGGCTGTTTCATCAATCACTGTTCCAGTTTAGGCCTAGGCCACAAATTAAACAGTTCCACAAACTTTTTTTCTTCTTTATATTTCCTGTATTTCACTGTTTTTCTTGGTTTATATATATTTTTTTTTTTTTTTGTAAAACTTTCAACAGCCCCCAGCTCAGCCGCCGGGAAACAAAAACATGGAAAACACTGACCTGAGGACAGGAGACTTATACCACAGAGATGTAGAGCGGGTAACGGGCGACTCCAGGCTCCAACATGGTCCTCAGGCCAGGCTAGCAGTGCAGAAGGTCGGCAATTCCCCGACGGCAGGCCGAGGGTGAAACGTCCTACTCAAGGACCCTGGAGTTTTAGTTTGTCTAGCCAAACATGGTAAGGAGGTTCGGCCGAGTAGAACTCTTCTAGAACAATCTAGACTGAACAGACAGGCCAACCTGACCGAAGCTGCTGGAACACGGAACGAAACGGAACTGGGCCAACGGCTACGAACTACGCGAAACGCAGGGCAAAAACGAATCTCAGGCAGCCTGGCAGACAATGACGAAAAAAAACGAAACTGTACCGGTCCAAGACCCGGTACAATTTTCGTGTTATTTCTCTCTTTATATTGCATTTATTTTCATACAATATTTATAGTTTGTCAGAAGACATGATTTTCTGAGGAGTCCATAGTATTTTAATCTTTTTAAAGGGGCCGAAACGGGAACTAGTCAGTGGCACTGTTGGGAAGAAGAAGATCCTTTTAAGCGTCCATAAGTTTGAAAATGGATTTTTTAAAGAGGGTGCCTAATTTAAGGGATAGTTGGTTGTGTTTCTGTTAATAGAGTTTAAAAGCATCATTCTGGGAGCCATAGATACTCTATAACCCAGTGTAATTGCTTCAAATGGGGTAATAAGGGGAGAGATTGTGTGTTCGCTCTGTAATAAGTTTGGGGAAAGGGAAGACACATTCTGTAGGATGCCAAAAACGTATCCTAAAACAGAGGAAATTTTTTCGAAAAGGTGGGCCAAATTAAAGGGGATAGTTGTGAGTTGCCGTAATAAATTTTGGGAAGAAGACATCATTTTCGAGGGGAAAGCATTCCAACAAACATGTAATTTTTTAAAAAGGAGGTCGTAAATTAAGGGGATAAATTCTTGTTTCTGAATAGGTTTGTAAAGAAGGGGCAAGCATTTCTGAGGAGTCCATAGGAAGTACCTACGAATCTTAATTTTTTATGAATGCAGAGACCCCACAAGGATAAGTGTAATACTGAAAGTTTTAAGAAGACAAACCATACTGAGGGTTCACGTATTCTAGAAACATGTACATTTTGACAGCCAATAAGGAGGGTGGACCTCTTTGAAGTTTCACCTAAGTTTGACTAAGTAAAACATCATTTCTGAGAGTACATAGGTAATTCTATAAACAGGTAATATTCAAAAAGGGGCCAAATACAAGGGGATATTGGGTTCTGGTAATAGGGAAAGAAAACATCATATCTGAGGTATCCCAAGTATTCTAATTTAAACAGAAATTTTGAACCCGGGCCTAATTAGTCCGATGTTGTGGTGGTCATAGTTTGTAAGAAGACATGATTTTCTCCAGGAAGAACCAAGTGTTCTAAGAAACAGGTAACTTTTCGTAAAAGGGGCCTAATATAATGGAAGATTTTTGTGTGTTCGTAAGTCTTTGAAGAAACGATTTCTGGACCATAGAACTCTAAAAAACAGTCAATTGGAAGGGGCATCATCCTGGTTACTTTAGCTGAAATCAGCATAAGGACGTTGGTAATTTGATAGCTAGAGCCGAAGCGCAGGTGAGTTGGACCAAGGGAACCTTTTTTAGTTTCAACCTTGCAACGTCGGAACTTAGGATATGATACGGTATAAAATTCATATAAAAAGGCAATACCCTATATATTAGAGGAAATACCCATATTATATCAGATAATAATAGATAATTAATAAATAACCAAAATGAAGAAATCCGGACGAGCAAAAGTGACTTTTCAAACGGTGAACCCGCTGTATTGATGATAAAACTTCACCAGAATGTAAATTTTCGAAAGTTCATTTAAAAGGCGTAAATTAAAATCTGAATGAAATTCCTTGGAACTGGTCAACAACTATAAGAGTCTTTAAACAGTTTTGTCTCATATACGACTATAAACTGATAACGGGAAACAAATATCAAGGGTATTCTTCCATTACTGATTTCTTCACAATAAAACAACGAATACTGTAAAAATAGATTAGCCTGTTTTACTGTTGTATACAAATGCAAATCAGGCGATACTTTACGTCATAGCGACTGTAACTAATTATTATTTTCTTGAATTGGAGCAAACTATACCGTAACTGAAAAAAATTCTACTCAAAACGCAATGTTCAAAAAAACATTTACCTAAATTATCCATGAAACTTAAAAAAGTTGGGATCCCATTTTTTTGTATTTTTTTTTTCAATATTTTTTTGTATATTTTTATTTAATATGGATTTTCTAAATGTTTGTTCTCTTTAAATAAATCATATAAATTTTTTTTTTTTTTTTTTATTTTGTTTATTTTTTTTTTTTTTAAATTTTTTTTTTGTGGTTAATCGGAAACTTTGCGGTTTGGAGAAGAAGCCAACAATGGCTCTTAAATCAAACACACCGCCCCTTTTTGTAATTGTTTATCCTTACCCAATGGAGAATACAAATAAAGCTGCTATCCTATCTTAAACAATTCGACGATGGATTTATAATTGAAGTGTCATAGATAGATAATCACGCCGGCAAATAAATTTTTATTTCGAATATGTTAAATCCGGCAACCAAATATAACATATCAGAAGGCTTAGACAAATAAATTGTTAAATTTAAAAACAAACCACAAATTAAGATACTACACAATAATAACAAAGCTATAAATATCTGTAGAGTCTCACAATTAAATTTATCTTTGAATTTTATTGGGTTTTTTTAGCGAGCACTGTATAACGTAAGACAAATTTAAAGAAACAAATAAAAGTGAAAAGAAAATTTATAAAACTTTTGGATCACAACACTTAAACCGGCAATTTAGCCCGAATCCCTTGATTCCACCGGGCCAGGGAGTAAGCCGGAATCCCTGGGCAGCTCCGAATTAAAAGTTAAGCAAAAGAACAATAATCCCCTTTTGGTGAGTTTAAAAATTAAACAATTTAAAAGAAAATATAACACGGTACCGTTCGAGTAAAAATTCACTTCCAAACACCCCTAATACACGTAACCCAAAAAATAAATAACAATAACTAGGCCTAAACATATGAATAAATAATAACATGATTTAACAATGGGGACCTAACAAATATAAAAATCTAAACAAATCTAACAACCAAATAAACTAATTAAATAACTAACAATAAATATAAATAAATATTAACATCAAAAATATTCTTTATGTATTTTTAAAGCTTTCTTTTTAAATAAATAAAAAAATATAAGTCCCCATGGCTGTTTCATCAATCACTGTTCCAGTTTAGGCCTAGGCCACAAATTAAACAGTTCCACAAACTTTTTTTCTTCTTTATATTTCCTGTATTTCACTGTTTTTCTTGGTTTATATATATTTTTTTTTTTTTTTGTAAAACTTTCAACAGCCCCCAGCTCAGCCGCCGGGAAACAAAAACATGGAAAACACTGACCTGAGGACAGGAGACTTATACCACAGAGATGTAGAGCGGGTAACGGGCGACTCCAGGCTCCAACATGGTCCTCAGGCCAGGCTAGCAGTGCAGAAGGTCGGCAATTCCCCGACGGCAGGCCGAGGGTGAAACGTCCTACTCAAGGACCCTGGAGTTTTAGTTTGTCTAGCCAAACATGGTAAGGAGGTTCGGCCGAGTAGAACTCTTCTAGAACAATCTAGACTGAACAGACAGGCCAACCTGACCGAAGCTGCTGGAACACGGAACGAAACGGAACTGGGCCAACGGCTACGAACTACGCGAAACGCAGGGCAAAAACGAATCTCAGGCAGCCTGGCAGACAATGACGAAAAAAAACGAAACTGTACCGGTCCAAGACCCGGTACAATTTTCGTGTTATTTCTCTCTTTATATTGCATTTATTTTCATACAATATTTATAGTTTGTCAGAAGACATGATTTTCTGAGGAGTCCATAGTATTTTATAAACATGTAATTTTTTAAAGGGGCCTAATTAAGGGGATAGTTGTGTGTTTCTGTAATAGTTTGTAAGAAGACATCATTTTCTGAGGAGTCCATAGTATTTTATAAACATGTAATTTTTTAAAGGGGGCTAATTAAGGGGATAGTTGTGTGTTTCTGTAATAGTTTGTAAGAAGACATCATTTTCTGAGGAGTCCATAGTATTTTATAAACATGTAATTTTTTAAAGGGGCCTAATTAAGGGGATAGTTGTGTGTTTCTGTAATAGTTTGTAAGAAGACATGATTTTCTGAGGAGTCCATAGTATTTTATAAACATGTAATTTTTTAAAGGGGCCTAATTAAGGGGATAGTTGTGTGTTTCTGTAATAGTTTGTAAGAAGACATGATTTTCTGAGGAGTCCATAGTATTTTATAAACATGTAATTTTTTAAAAGGGGCCTAATTAAGGGGATAGTTGTGTGTTTCTGTAATAGTTTGTAAGAAGACATCATTTTCTGAGGAGTCCATAGTATTCTATAAACATGTAATTTTTTAAAAGGGGCCTAATTAAGGGGATAGTTGTGTGTTTCTGTAATAGTTTGTAAGAAGACATCATTTTCTGAGGAGTCCATAGTATTCTATAAACATGAAATTTTTTAAAAGGGGCCTAATTAAGGGGATAGTTGTGTGTTTCTGTAATAGTTTGTAAGAAGACATCATTTTCTGAGGAGTCCATAGTATTCTATAAACATGTAATTTTTTAAAAGGGGCCTAATTAAGGGGATAGTTGTGTGTTTCTGTAATAGTTTGTAAGAAGACATCATTTTCTGAGGAGTCCATAGTAATTCTATAAACATGTAATTTTTTAAAAGGGGCCTAATTAAGGGGATAATTGTGTGTTTCTGTAATAGTTTGTAAGAAGACATCATTTTCTGAGGAGTCCATAGTATTCTATAAACATGTAATTTTTTAAAAGGGGCCTAATTAAGGGGATAGTTGTGTGTTTCTGTAATAGTTTGTAAGAAGACATCATTTTCTGAGGAGTCCATAGTAATTCTATAAACATGTAATTTTTTAAAAGGGGCCTAATTAAGGGGATAATTGTGTGTTTCTGTAATAGTTTGTAAGAAGACATCATTTTCTGAGGAGTCCATAGTATTCTATAAACATGTAATTTTTTAAAAGGGGCCTAATTAAGGGGATAGTTGTGTGTTTCTGTAATAGTTTGTAAGAAGACATGATTTTCTGAGGAGTCCATAGTAATTCTATAAACATGTAATTTTTTAAAAGGGGCCTAATTAAGGGGATAGTTGTGTGTTTCTGTAATAGTTTGTAAGAAGACATGATTTTCTGAGGAGTCCATAGTAATTCTATAAACATGTAATTTTTTAAGGGGTCTCTACATCAACGTGTGTTACTTAGTCAAAATAAAATAAGGTACTTTTGTATATTCGATAAGCTAGCACCTGAAGACGACAGGTGTTTTGTACCTGTCGGAACGTTGTTTTAGTTTCAAACACTTGAAACGTCGGAAACCTAATATATATATATATATATATATATATATATATATATATATATATATATATATATATATATATATATATATATATATATATATATATATATAATAACCAAAATGAACAATCGAACGCCAAAAAGTAAATTTCAAACATGAACAGTGTATTATGAAAAACTTGCAAACAAAAATGTAAAATTTTGTGGAGGTAATAAAAGGCTTACATTATAATTCTGAATGACTTCCTTGGTCTGTCATTTCACTATCAAGTCTTTTAAATGTTTTGTCTCATATACGAGTTAAACTGATACGGCAAACAATTAAAGTTCCTTACTCATATCACAATAAATATCAAGGGCGAATACGTAAAAATATTTTGATTAGCAACAATGTTTTACTGTTTTGTAGTACTAAAGTCCTTATCAGGCGTATCACTTTACTGTCTTGCTTTGAAGTAACTTTATTATTATTTTTAATTGCATTTAAACTATACCGTACTGAAAGAAATGTCTACTCTAACGCAATGTTTATAAAATCATTTACCTAAATTATCCGATGGACTACAGTTGGGCATCCCATTTATTTTGTATATATTTGTTTGTATACAATATTACTTTGTATATTTTTGTTGAAGTCATGGATCTTTTAAACGGTTTGCTTCATCCAATTTCCGAAATAAATCATATAAATTGTTTCATTTTATGTTTATTGTTGTATGATTTAGTTTTTTTTGTTAAATTAATTTTGTGGTTAATGGAGTTTGTGGTTTGGAGAAGAAGACCCACAATGGACTCTTTACTTAGCACTACTGCTTTCATTGTAATTGGGTTTATCCTACAATGGAGTAAATAAATAAATCTCTATCATTCTTTAAATTCTTTTCTTACTGGATTTATAATTTAATGTTATAGATAGATGAATCACTCCGGTAAATAGTTTTTTATTTTGTTAGGCCTTTCGGTAACAAAGTTACCATCTTCAGACAGACTTTAGATAAAGTAAATTGTTATTTTATACATTAAAATATTGTTTAAACAATTATTTTAAAGTCTAGTAATTTTCTGTGAGGTCTCCAGTTAGTTGTTCTTCTGTGAATGATTGTTTTTACGTAGCAGCTGTTATTTTTACGCGCCAACACAATCTGTATGTAAGTGCACGATACGAGTTACAAAAACAATGATAATTTAGTTTGTGTAAAGTCTGTCTGAAGATGGTAACTTTGTTACTGAAAGGTTTACTAAATATAAAGCTATAATTACCGGAGTGTTTGATTTATCTGTAACATTAAATAAATCACTAACCGTTGTGACGCATCGCCGAATTCTCTTGGATACAACACCTTGTATCAACCGACCACGAGTTGATATCTGGATTGTAAGTGTTGTTTTATCAGCTGGATTACACCTCCTGCTCCTCTCAACTTGAGTGCCTGATAGTACACTTCTCACGCCCCAACACTCTTAACAGCTGATAAACAGACAGTACCTTGAAATGTCGTATTGGATTACGTAAGTTCATATCTTATCTCATGCTTAGCTAAATTTTTCAGGAACTCCCAAACCACAAACAAGTATCTATATAAATAATGTGTGATGAATGGAAGTGTTGGGCTGATTTTGTTGTTTTGGTGTCCATGATGGTTTTTGTTGGTAGCTTTAGCCATAGAGATGAAAGAAACAGAGGTCACATTTAATAGTGCGCTAAATGTGTGTCGAGTAGTTATTTTTCCACTTTGCCATGCAATGACGGGGCAGTCCCTTGTCAGTCCCTCCCTAACCCTTCCCCCAATTCCTCAAGGATTAACGTAATAATTATTACTACATATCTATAAAGATGTAAATCAGCTGTAATCTACATATATAAAAGCCAAATACCACTAACTGACTCACTCACTCATCACGAAATCTCAAAAACCACCGAACGGATTTAAACGAAATTTTAAAGGAAGTTAGCTTTAGTATCAAAGGGACCCACTAAGAAAGGATTTTTCGAAATTCTATTCCTAAGGAGTACAATGAGCTCCTCAAAATTTCCTTTTTTCCATAAGAATAACATTATGTCGATTTTAGTAAATTAATAACAGCTGTTAAAATGTTTATTTTTGTATGTTTGACATTATCCGATTGATGCATTAAGAGTTTAATCTTCAGCTGTTAAACAAAAACAAATGAAATGAACACGTTTGAAATAGGCTAAGTAATACCATTGAGTATTTATAATAATAAATAGGTAGCAACACATGTAGTATGAGTGAGATACTGTAAATAAGATTAATATTGTGATTTTATGTTATATAGTTAGTTTACTATTATTTGTAGTCAAAAGTCACATGTCAAGGCCGAGGTGTATCGAGCGCAGCGAGAGTTGGGGTTGGTACGCGAAGCGTGCAGGGGTGTCCCCTAGTCTACTTTGCCACCGAGGCGTTCTCTGCGGCCATAAGAAAGCGACCTCTGTATATTTTTCTCTGTGGTAGCATCTATCTATACTGTCAACTATCTTCTCGAAGCAGCTACACTATCTAACTTCGCCCAAGATTTGTAATATATTAATGTAATTTAGTCTTACATTAGTCAATATGTTTTCCTTTTTAACCTAGAAGTGTATGAAATACAATTTATATTTTGGCAACAACCAATAAAACATTTTCAGTTTGAACATGGTATGTACTGTGGGATTAATATTGGCATTTACATTTCTCCTGTGTTAAGTTTATATTGAGTTTTTACGTCAATCTGTCAACGCCAGGTGGTGCCAGCCACGACCTCGGTCAAGGTCAGTAACTTGCGGTGGGCGGACCACCCAAGGTAGATAAGGTGTGACCTTGACCCGAGAAAGGTTCACTCTGCGGTAAGACTCCCCTCGGTGCAGCCAGACGGTATGGTGTTTATACCAGATGCTATTCTTGGCCGCGGGTATGCTCTCAGGAATGCACGGCTACTGAGATTTAATCCTTTCGGACGGATTTGGCACAAGCTATTTCTGTAGTAGATTCCGATTACCCGGACATTATAAATTTTTGCAAACCGTCTACTTACTACATCGTGCCTTCAGAGCTGTAGTATATTAAAGTAACTGCGGTGAAAACTATTCACATAAAATATGCGTGTGTCAAATAACGTATGATATGTCAAAATAGCGTGTCATATATGATATGTCAAATAGCGTGTGATTTGTTATATGTCAAATAGCGAGTGATATGTGATATGTCAAATAGCGTGTGATATATGATGTGTCAAATAGCGTGTGATATATGATATGTCAAATAGCGTGTGATAGGTGATATGTCAAATAGCGTGTGCTATGTGATATGTCAAATAGCGTGTGATATATGATATATCAAATAGCGTGTGACATATTATATGTCAAATAGCGTGTGATTTATGATATGTCAAATAGCATGTGATATATGATATGTCAAATAGCTATGATTAAAAGGAATTGATAGTTTGTTTGAAAGCTATCTTCAAAATCATAAGACTATTGTTAGCCCTTCTCTATTACAACTTGATCTCTTCACCAATGCATTGTCAGAACGATACTAAAATACTTAAAATTATTCGAGTGTTATACTCGTAAATATTCATCATTGATCACTGTATTTTATTTATTTATTTTTTATTTTTTCTCTGCTCTACGTATACACAGAAGAAGGAAACAGAGGTAACATATAATAGTGCGCTAAATGTGAGTCGAGTAGTTACATCTCCAGTTTGTCATGCGATGGCAGGACCCTCACCTTGTCCGTCCATCCTTTATTACCACCAATTCCTTCAGGATAAACATAGTAATTATTAATATAGATATATAAAGATGCACATTATTCGTGTTTCACTTTTATTAACGAAAATGTCTGTTTCAGGTAATTAATTGCTGATTACAAGTCATTAAGTTCTGTAAGTAACGAAAGAATTTAAAATTGCTGTTTCATTATTTCTGTTTTAATATCATAATTTTTTGTGGGCTTAAGTATTTAATTTTATATTTAGCCATAAACATCAATATGCTCTCAGGAAAATATTTAATAAACACCAATATTAATGCTTTTCTCCTAACTCAGTGTATACATTATGCAATCCTGTGCACCTCCTATACAGGTCTGTGAAAGATTGGGACTATAATACACGGCGGGGTTGGCACGCGAACCGTGCAGGTGTATCTCCTAGTCCTAATATAAGCCTAAGCCACAGCAAAGTGTTACCGGGTTTCGCTAATAAATACATAAAATCTTGATTTTTTTTCGCAACAGTTGCAAAACAGCCAACAGTTCCTTTACAAATTATTCAAGGCGAATGAACACCAGCACTTGAGCTGTTTGAATAAGTTATAAATTAGCACTTAATCTTTAGCACGTTGTGTTGAACGAGCACTTAAATGCAAAACGAATTTACATGTTCGATGAATGAAAGGACATTCATTCCCCATGAATAAAATGAGTCTTCTAATTGCTGCTCTTAAAAATTCATAAGGATTTACCCCTCTCATGTTTCGTAAGCTCGATATTTCATTCCCGTGGATTTTATTTTTTAGTTGATTTTCCACGTTGGGTATAACTTCAGTGATTGGGGTGGGTATACCTTCAGTGATGGGGGTGGGTATTACCTTCAGTGATGGGGTGGGTTTACCTTCAGTGATGGGGTGGGTTTACCTTCAGTCATCACTGAAGGTAAACATTCAGTGATGGGGTGGGTATACCTTCTGTAATGGGGGGGGGTTTACCTTCAGTGATGGGGGGGGTTTACCTTCAGTTATGGGGGGGGTTTACCTTCAGTGATGGGGGTGGGTTTACCTTCAGTGATGGGGTGGGTATAGATTCAGTAATGGGGTGAGTGGACCTTCAGTGATGAGGTGGGTATACATTCAGTAATGGTGGTGGTTGTACTCTCTGTAATAGGAGTGAGTGGACCTTCAGTGATGGTGGTGGGTTTACCATCAGTGATGGGGTGGGTAAACATTCAGTGATGAGGTGGGTATACCTTCAGTGATGGGGTGGGTATAGATTCAGTGATGGGGTGAGTGGACCTTCAGTGATGAGGTGGGTATAGATTCAGTAATGGTGGTGGTTGTACTCTCTGTAATAGGAGTGAGTGGACCTTCAGTGATGGTGGTGGGTATACCATCAGTGATGGGGTGGGTAAACATTCAGTGATGAGGTGGGTATACCTTCAGTGATAGGGTGGGTATAGATTCAGTGATGGGGTGAGTGAACCTTCAGCAAGCGTGCCATGAATAGGGTTGCCATACATTTTCATAGCAAAATACGGACACCAGATGAACTTGGAGGTCTGGTGGGGGAGGGGGGTTTGTAAAATGTCTTATAATTTTTATTATTTGCGATTTGGGTTGTTAAATTGACAAAATTATGCTAACGGTACTATGGTATTTAATAATAGTATTACAAATATATTTTATTTTAAGATTTCAGAGTAATACTAACAATACTAACAAACTTTTTTGTACACTTTGAAAAAAAATGTTCATAAAGTTTAAGTTAAGTTGGTCGAGCTTAATAAATAGAAGTAAATCTCCTTTTAAGGCATCATTTGTACTAACTAGTTCTACTGGATGAAAACTGAAACCAGTAATATTTTAGTAATAAAATAAGTAATAAAAAGAGATTACTTTTAAAGTAAAGAATCATTGTTTTTAATGGCTTCAAAAAATTCAGTACACGACACGTCACTGTCGTGTATTTGATGCTCAGAATATCTTCAACTTTCTCCACTGACAATCTATTAATATTGGGTGTCCAGACATTTTTCATAAGTGAAAAACATTCGTTCAACTGGTACCGAAGTACCGGGTAGAGAAGAGCAAACTGCAACACTCTTTCAAAATGTTCACACTTTCGACCAAACTCAAGAATTGAATTTTTTAAAGGGGAGGGAAGTGTGATTAGTATATTAGTGCATAGTATATGAGTCATCATACAATACACAATCTCTCACGATTGTCGGTCGACGATTGCCTAAAATAATACTAATACGTGTATTTTAAATATATTTTTAATATCAAAAGAAAGAAAAATACGGAAATCTACCAGGTTTTTTCTTTTGTACGGTACTGACACGGACACAGAATGTAAAATACAAACCGTCCATACAAAATACTGACGTATGGCAACCCTAGCCATGAAGCACTACCATTGATTTACGTGTAATATGGTTTAGAGATATATTTTACTGTTATCATCGTCCAGATTTTTGCAGGTTTAAGAATGCGATGATTTATAAGAAACCACTAGTGCAGGGTTATACAGTTAGACGTACGGATGGTGACAGTAACTGGAATACGTAACTCTCAGAACCAGGGATTCTTCAAGGGACAGAATGGCTTTACATAGTTATTACTATGTATGATTGCGCCCAACAGAACCTACGTGTTACATTTGCCGTATATAGGGGTTTCAGCAGCGGAGGAAATCGTTCTTAAGTTAAGAAAACATTTATCTAAAAAAAACCTATATTAAGCAAGTGATTTTTATTTATAATATTACAGTTCGTTGTGTTGTATTCTTAGACTGTTTAGACGTAATATCGACAATTGCCCATCTACTGTATTCTATTTATGGAAAAATAAATTGAGTTTGAGTTCCACTGCTCAGATGCCGTCCATTACAGGCGTGACTAACTTTCGCCTTCAAGTGTTCAAATTCAGCAACTGTTTTTAGAAAAAAAGTAATGAAATGTACTAGTGTTTAATTGCTATTTATTGTTTACATTATTATTAGTTGTGTTATTGCTATTATTAATTGTTATTTGAATACTAAATAAATATCTAATTTAATCTTTATAAGCTTGATTAATTAGTGTTAATCACACCAACCAACGACGTAGTGGGCGAAGGTTGCTAGTGTGCTGCCAGCATGAAGCCTACCGTCTTCCTAGTTGCCATGACAATTTTTAACTACAATGAGAGAGATGCACTGAGTGGTGGAAGTGAGATAGAGTTGTTCTCTATCTTACTTCCACCACTTAGTACATCTCTCTCACACCAGCGCTTCAGTAGGTCACTTTGGGCTAGTTGGAATTTATCCGCAAATTTAAATATTCCCTTTCAACAATTATATTGCCTTTAGGAACTACTATTCATTATTAATGTAAAGACGACATGCTTTAATTGAAACAATCGTCTTATTTATAATGTCGATATAAAAATCCTTACTTGAGAATCAAACAACAATATCAGAAGGGAAACAGTCTATGCCCTATGGTTTATACAAGAATTAGACCGGTTCTAAAGTATTTGAGATTGAATCTGTGGTTGCAATTAGGTGAAGCAATTATTTGAAAGTCTTTAGTAATCTTCTGTGAAATCTCCAGATAGTTGTTCTTGTATAAATGATTGTTTTTACGTAGCAGGTGTTATTTTTACGTGCTAACACAATCTGAATGTAAGTGAAGATAAGAGTTGATTATTAATGTTTCATGTTTGTTCGAGTATGGTTCTCAATTTTGATCATGATTAATACCATGTAATTGTCCAAAATCGTTATCATAATTCCTTTTTAGGAAGATTATTTTAAAAAAATTTTTGCATTTTAGTGGATTTGTTTTAACGTCCTCTCTTCAGTTTTAATTTTTTAGGCTAACCGTTAAATTACGTTTGTTGAATTAAGTTGCAGCACGTATAAATAACTGAAAAAATACATCAGTAAAATGTGTTAATTTTATTTTATCTTTTTCTATAAAAGTGTTCGATCAAAAATTATTTTTGACATTGTTTTCTCTTTTAAGTAATAAATGTGTTGAGGGAAAACATATTTCTTTGTGGAGATACGGCTACATAAAGAGGCTAATTCGGCCTTTCTATGTACGGTACAACTTGCGATATACTTTATTAAAACTTTGAGAATAAAGTGGACAAATGTAAGATACTAACCAACCTATCGTTAGTATATATATATATATATATATATATATATATATATATATATATATATATATATATATATATATATATATATATATTAAGTGTATCTAATTTTCTTTAAATGACATCTGTAAAAATTGTAACTTATTTTTGCCTGAAAGAGTTGAATAATAAAAACGTCCTTGCTAGAGTTTACTATAAATGAGGGAGTTACTAATTTGTGGGGTGGGGCAGTAAGGGAGGCGAGATGAACACGCTTCGTGCGTTTGTGAGACAGGCTGTTTACTACAACTACAGTACTTCTAGCGACAGTTGAGTGAAATGGAGAACTGAATTCCTTCGAGTGCTCAACTCGGTGTCGGGATGAACACCCTAAAACACAATTTCCTGCCCATTCCGTAAACTTTTATTTAAATAGTTTAAAATTATGTTGGTCTTGTCTTAAGTCTTATGGCAGGATCATTCAGAAAAATAACGATGGAGGACATATTTTGGCATGGTATTAAAGCATAGTGTGTATTGTGTTAAAACACTTTGTTGGTGAGGCATCAACTTAATTAAAACTAAAGTGAACTTTTATTGTCCTCGTTTTTCATCATCCCCCTATATTCGGTAAATTCGTCGCCCCCCTCCCTCCCGGTAACGACAAGTAGGCTGGGCGACACGTCGGACACGTGTGGGCCAAAGTCTTATCTGGGCAATTGGCGGGAAACGTGAGGAACACGCCGACAACTTGGGTAACGAGATAAAGTTTGTCTCCACGTTGAGAATTATGGTCCGAGTTTGACACAAGCCGTTGTACTCAATCAAAACAAGGTCGTAGACAGGAGAAGATTGGTTCTCGGAAAATAACCATTGTTGGACGATTATCTTTTTTTCTGTTAATATTTTCTTCAACTGTAAACTGTCTTTAAAGTGCTCACAGAGAAGAAAGGTTGCATCCAACTGTGTCGAGTAGTTAGTTTCCAGTTTCCCATGTAATGAAAGGGCCAGCACCTTGTCAGTCCCTCCCTTATTCCCCCAATTCCTAAAAAATAATCATTATATATTATTATTAATGTGTAAACATTTACATTGGTTGTAACTATATAATAACGGCCACTGGGCGTTCGCTGCGGCCATAAGAAAGATGCGTCTTTATTTTTTCTCTGAAAATTATTAATAAGTACTCCTAATAACAGTAAGATCTGCTTTGAAAAAGAAATTCTTTATTGATAAAAACTATCGAATTGGATTATAACGAGAAGACCGATTATATCGTCTTTGAAATTTATATACAAGCAATTAAAACATATTTTACGCCCCTAAAACTGTTAGATTGTCCAAGCTTAGTATCTTGAAGTTGACCTTGGTTGTACCACATTCTACTCTCACATTAACATGTTTTAATTTAAAATAAACTAAACAGAGGCTTTCACGAGTCCTGATAATGTATTTTTTAATAAGCTATAACATATACCTACACTCTAATGTATCGAGTATATTTTTTAGATAGAAAAAATATTCTATCTAATATTTAACTATATAAAAAATATTCTATCAACTTTTTAATATTTTAACTGAGAGAGATAGCGCAGGTTCGAATCCTGACCTTGACTGTTAGTTTTTATCAGTAATGTTCACCTTGTACTGTACTGGTTCTCTCCCTTCTCTGTCTGATAAGTTCTCCGCACTGATCAATAGTCAATGGAGAATGTCTAGAGTAAGGTCAAAGAGGTTAAAATACCTCTTTTCCATTAGACAATGGAGAATGTCTAGAGTAAGGGTAAAGAGGTTAAAATACCTCTTTTCCATTAGACAATGGAGAATGTCTAGAGTAAGGGTAAAGAGGTTAAAATACATCTTTTCCATTAGACAATGGAGAATGTCTAGAGTAAGGGTGAAGAGGTTAAAATACCTCTTTTCCATTAGACAATGGAGAATGTCTAGAGTAAGGGTGAAGAGGTTAAAATACCTCTTTTCCATTAGACAATGGAGAATGTCTAGAGTAAGGGTGAAGAGGTTAAAATACCTCTTTTCCATTAGACAATGGAGAATGTCTAGAGTAAGGGTGAAGAGGTTAAAATACCTCTTTTCCATTAGACAATGGAGAATGTCTAGAGTAAGGGTAAAGAGGTTAAAATACCTCTTTTCCATTAGTCAATGGAGAATTTCTGTAGCACTGTACGTGTATGGGCGGGCGGGTGGGTTGTAATACGTGTTTCGAAACGTTGTGTTTGTTTCTTAAACACTTGAATCATTAATACCCCCGTATGTGTTTGGGTGGGTGGATGGGTTAAAGATTTTAAAATGCCTCTTTTTCTTTTACGATCACTAAGATTTCAAAAAATCAAACTTAAGCTTTATTTCTGGATAGAATATTTTTATTTAAATAACAGTAAAAAGAAAATTGTCCTATTATCAGATGTAGATATCATAGTTTGAAAAATGGACTCTCATATGTCGTTTCGATTTCGTGATACTTGCTTGAATGCAAAAACAGCACAAATCATTCCTGTTTCAGAAACCGTTGTAATTATTTTACCCAGAGGACATGCGAACACGAATCGTTTCTACTCTAAAGACTAATTAAGGGTAGAAAAAAGGGTACTTAAAATTAATTAAGGGTAGAAAAACTCGGTCTGTTTCTATTGGCCACTGATATAGATTGTTTCATTGCCATATTATGATGCACGTTGATCCTACCATAATAGTTGGATATTTTTAATGAAATCCAATATAAAGTTAAGGGTGAGCTCGTTCAGTTTTGAAATAGATATAATTTTTTTTAAACTGCGCTCAAAGTTAAAATGAGATGAGAAAGTTTAGGATTGCGTCAACTGCAACATTTATCTGATAATTATCTTATTCATATTCCCATTATGCCTAGACTTGAATGTAAGTAACATTTTTTAGATTACGAAAAACTTTGCCACCGTTTTGATTTTGTATAGATTATCGTTTGAGTATATTAATTAATATTTGTGCGGTTGAGCAGGGTTTTTACTTTGAATTCTACGTTTCCTGATATCTCTCATTTTTTCATCAATACATAAATTGCCGTTCATCTTTCAGTTTCCATTATTTGAGTACATCTAGGCATTTTCCTTTTGCCTGCTACCGTGAGTATCAAACATTCTTTTATAAGAACAAAATTTTAGTGCTAAATTTGCAAGTTAGAGACCGTACTAGTTTGATATTTGAATGCATTTGTTCAAAATTAACCTCGGGCACATATCGTGAATTGCAGATTTTCGGTTTAACAGATCGAGTAAGTTTTTAATTGCTTTTATTACTTATTGTTTACTTTTATTCCTAAATAATTATTCGTTCTACACTCCATATTCTCATTTAATCGCTTCTGTCATTTCTCAAATCCACGCTTCAAAAGATTCGTCGTTTTATCTTTTCTTCATTTATCCCAGTTATATAATTCCCTCCTTACTGGTGGGTTTTCCTATTGCATCTTTGTACGTTCAATTGGTTATGAAAGGTTTTCATAGAAACATTTTTTCTGAATATTATGTAATTCTCTTTTTCCAAGATAATTTGTTCGTTGTTTTCTTTGCTGTATAGCTTGCGTCATGAATAATTTAATTATAATAGGCATATAATCTACAACAACAAAGTAGATTCTATAGTATTTTATTCAAACTAATCATTTAAAAGCTTTTATTGTAGAAAGAAGAAAGAAACAGAGGTCGCATTCATTAGTGCGCTGAACGTGTGTCGAGTGTAGTTTTATCCAGTTTGTCATGTGAATGTCATGGCCAGCCAGCACCTTGTCAGGTCCTTTATCCCGTACTAATCCCCGAGGATTCTGGGATTTTATTTTTCATTGTTATAGCCTTGTACAAAACATTTCGAAGGCTTTCGAAACAGGTAGTAAAAGTATTATGGGTCGCTAACTAATGTAAACCTTGCTTTTACCATATTTGATTATTTTTCGTTCAACCTGTATCACTCATTACGTGTAGCTTCACTCATTAGTTTAAGGCTCGTTAGAAACTAACTAGATGTGTGAATTATGTGATGTTATGCTGTCAATTGAAATAATTTTCATTTTTCTCTGTTATAAGTAGGCGATCTTACAGCACCGTTCATATTCAATTAAAAACGTGCCAAGTAGGTTTAACGCAAATTAATGGGAATTTATTACTTATTTAAACATTTTACAATTAACGGAAAAATTGGTGAAAACGTATCCTGAAGAGCATTCAATCAATTTCGGCGCCAATACCAATTATATCAATTAACTAAATGACGAAAACCAAATGTGTTCAAATACCATTCTAATTGATATATTAATACCATTTTATATTTAATTACTTTAGCACTTTCATCAGTGATAAAATTGAACTTTCATACCAACTTAAATTAATTAATTTTGGTTTTGACTTAAAATTTATGAAATTTTTTTCGTACTTAAGACAGTACACTTTTAGAATACATTTAGTCTAAGTCTAATATGCGCACGTGACGTGGACGATTATCTAGTACCAAAGAACAGTTATACAAACGAACATGACTCATAAAATACTTAATTCAAATATTTGTCATACAAGTTACTTTAATTTTTTTAAATGTATGTGTCATGTTTTATCTTGATCTTCTTTGTTTATCTTGATCTTTATCTACTACCGTGTACATACCAAACGCTACAGAGAAAAAACAGGTTACTTTCTTATGGCCGCAGCGAATGCCTCAGTGGCAGTCAAAAATAGATTTAAATTAATGTCCATCATTTACATCTGTACTAATAATTACTACGTTAATCCTTGAGGGTTTGAGGAGAATAAAGGGATGGACTAATAAGGTGCTAGCCTTGCAATCAGTATGGTTAACTCGTGAAATAACTACCGGGCACACAATCAGCGCTCTATTGGTTGCGACCTCTATGTCTTCCTTCTCTGTGTATACGCAGAGACACTACTTGATATATTAGATCAAGTAATATATATAATATATCAGACACTACTTGATATATTAGATCAAGTAGTGTCTTTGAAATGTTGTAAATTTGCCAGAGTATGCCGTTGATCTCAGAGCTTGAAACATCGCAACTTAGAGATCTACATTCGCATTCACAATAACAAAGTATAATGTCCACAAGTATATCAAAATAATAACATATTATTCATTATTATTTTTGTTTATTTCATCATCCTTAAATATTTACGATTGAAAAGAATGTCTTACAAAGAGCGTATTATAAAATTATTTGTAATAGTTATAATTTTACAAAACGCTTCTTTATTGACCCTATTATTCTTAAAGAATATATTATTATTATATCGTTTTGTGCTGTATTGCAGCCTGGGGACAAAGTGTTGTGGAGACTAGGCGATAGGTTCTGTGTCTTCTCAATTTCGACACGGCATCCGATTAATTGTTGCATCGGCATGGACACTGCTAGAGAAGTCTATGGTGTCCGTGTTGGATGGTAGTCAGTATCCCGATGTTGTGTACGGGAGAGAGCTGAGTAGGCCTACTGTATCAGGCTTGCCAATTAGCTGAAAATCAAACCAATAATACGTGGTACGGATTCCACGTAAAGTTATAGGCCCCTTGGATGCCCTAGCTATGGAACAGTCGACCTTGTTGCTATTAACTATACTCGTTAATTAAGCCAAACTTTGGGCCTGCTTGACAGGTATTGTACCAATTTATGTCTGTACAGTTTCTAAACACATATATGAAATTTTCTTTAAAAAATGTGTTTCATATTTCACAAACAATAATTGATTTTTAATGTAAATTATACGATTAATATGTTACTGAAATATGTCGTGTCTCTTTTCTCTGTTTTGGGTTAGTGGACTTGTCGTTTCAAGTAATTTTGCTGATGTAATTAATTCATGGCCTTTTGCCCCATTGCTAGTTAACCTCAAATTTATTTAAATTTAAGGATACTAGTGTATAAGTAATGTGATGTCCGTTGTATGGTAAAACATAGAGTAAAAAAAAAAAAAATAAATAAAAAATAGTTCGTTTCAGTCAGTGGCCATTGTGTAGAGATAACAACTAATGTACAACTAAATTACTACGTTTAACCTATCCATAGATTTGGAGTGAATAAGGGAGTGACAACAGGGTGCTGGCCCTGCCATCGCTTAAAAACTTCTCTACACACTAACTCGGTACACATTTAGCACACTATTGGATACGACCTGTTTTTTTTTTTTTTTTTTTTTTCAATGGGTAAGTAAAAATAAAAACAGTATATATAACTTAGATAAATAGTGTGAAATTTTATATCAGTAGAGTTTTTCTTTTAAGGGTTATGTCATTGTGTAACGAACGATGTCTCTGCAACCTTCACCGGTCGGAGGATATTGGTTTGTAAAGGCCGAAGTGTCGTGGCGAGAAGGCCGCGCGGTTAACAATAGACGGCGAAGACACTTCGTCCGATAGAGTTGGCAAGGAGTCAGCCGACGTTTTCGCCACGACTAGTAGACGCCCGCAGACTTATTAATAACTGCGTTAAGGTCAGTAAAGTCAATGCACTTGTGTACTACTCGAATTGCAAAATTACTCGACCGTTTCCTGTCGCATGGCCTTGATTGTTTGTGGGCGTTGCATGCCGATGTTTTAACCTCAGGTAGTACTTTAGTCGCAATATGTGCAAGTTCGCCATTCTATTACAACCGACAATTGCAGTTTATCAACAGATCGTCTGCAGCTGATTCGCTTTATGGGTTGTGAGCAAATTGCGAAGTAAATACCAGTTTAATTCTGAGGATATTATCATCTTTGGATCTTCGTTCTCTAAGATGGTGTTTTAGGAGTTAATTAGTTACCTTCTCATGTTGTCAACAGTGAAAGCTTAGTCCAGAAGAAATATGTATTATTGTGCTTTGCTCTAGAGTCATAGACATTCTTTTTACTCCTAGAAATATATTATAGTATATATATTATTGACAGTCAAAACTTCAGATAATACAAGTATTTAAAAGAAATGAAGTTCCAGCTTAACGAAATTAATCTAATGAATTTTTTTGGATCTAATACACAAACAAACAGAGAATATATTTGATCAATCAAACAGGACATGCGTAAAAAACAAGATAAAGAAAAAATAAACTCCTGAAAAGTCTCAAGGCATACCAAACTCCCTTCTTAAATTATCAAAATGTGCAGATGCCAGATAGGCGCTACATTGTTTGATAGCCCTACAATAAGGCTCCTGAGAGGATAGCATATTTTGGAGGTAGAATGAGTCTTCACATGACTGGATATTTTAGATAAAGTAAAATTAAATAAAAATATATATATCTCAGAATTTCGGTATCAAAATGTCAAGTCATTGAATTTTTACCATAGGAAATATAGGAGCTTTTTAAACTAACAATAACTATCCAACATTCAAGTAATACCGGGGGGGGGGGGGGGGAAGGTTGTTACAATTTCCGACCAATATCCATAATTTAAAAATGTTCAAAGATGTTTATTGGAACTAGTTAAAAGCTTGCTTTTGATGGATATTTAAGATTCAAATAAAGTTATTTTTCTGTCTTCAATATTATTACAAAAAATTCCCACCAAATGTTAGGGCAGTATATTGCCAATGCTAGTACTTAAGAGGGGGCCGGATAGAAGCCGGCCGCCGCGCTCTGACTCCAGCCCGTTTAACATGGGAGAAATATTTAGTTTCTTAATTACCGCCTAACCGACGGTTATTTGAGAAAAATGAAGAAGTAGCCCGAATCTACGAGTCATTTACTATTATTAGAGGTATATAATTTAAACAATAATAATTTATATTTGTTACAAATTGAGTTTTAAGAAAACGTTTTTCCCATTTAAACCTACGAATAATTGACTAATTTGAAATTACTAGTTAAAACGTTATTTACTGTGATAAAAATATAATTTTTGCATCATTAGAATCCTTATTATTTTTAGTACGGGGGGACTTCGATTTTTAAAAAATAATAATTTGTTAGTAGTTATTTTTGGCAATTCTAAAAAATGTTTGCATGTAGATGTTACTCATCGGGCGGTAGAAGTTCAGAGATATCCTCACAGAGCGCTGCACCTTCGTTTGTAGTCTGCACTCTGCAGTCCTGTCTATTCCACGCCAGGAGTCAGACTGTCATTGATATATTTTAAAACATAATGCTTGATTTCTATCTTATGTGAATACATTTTTACGTGAACATAATAATTAATTGTGTTTAAATCTAGTACTATAACACATATAGTAAAGATTTAGTTCTTTATAGTAAAAATATTTCCTTATGTGCATTTTTTTTTTATTCAGTAATATAAATGTAATAGTTATATATATATGAAACATATAGTTTTTTAATGTTGAAAGTAGCAAGATCATTATTATTGTATATTATTACAATATTAGTTTTTTTTAAACATTAAAGTAAAAATAAAACAGTGCTAGAAGGTATTTACTTAATTTTCTACCTGTAATGATCGAGGCTGGCGGATTACTATGTAACAATTCTTTGTGTTAATATATGTTACAATTGTATCTGACAAACTTATTCTCAGATTATTAACATTTGAAATTAATAATTAGGACAAAATGTCTGTGGTGCTAGGGAAGTTTAAATTAATAATAATGTTACATGTAAAGGAGTATGAGAATGTTTATCTGGAGGTGTATATGTACCGTTGTATAACATAAACTGTGTGAACCCTGTCATCGCAGCAACATATGGCGACAGACTTTCACAGATTTACAACCCATACCGGATGTACGAAACAAAGCCAAGAGGGTAGCGCGGCGGCATCCAAAAATTCCAGTCTCAAGTGTTACTAGCCTTGACCAACTGATCGTGAGCGAGGTTCGATTATGTATTGAAACAGTTTAGACTACGAAACTTGTAATTACTGTCCCTGCAACCAATAAAGATTTGTTATGAGTCTCTTACTGACCCTTTTCTTATAAAACATGTTTATAATCAAGATATCGTAATTTTAATTATATCAATCGCCAAAGAAGACGGTTTTCTCTAGATTTTTGATTTTTTAATGACTTACTGAGTGATATAGTGATCACAGAAAATAAAATTCAAGCTATGTACAGTGTGCTCAAACACCGTGCTCTGAAAACAGGAAAACGCGTTACAAAATACGGAAATCGTCAGATTGATGAATTATAGCAGACGAGCCATAAGACGTAAATAAGACATTACTTGATAACACATGAAGACCTTACTAGGCAAACACATGAAGACATAACTAGGCAAACACATGAAGACCTTACTAGGCAAACACATGAAGACCTTACTAGGCAAACACATGAAGACCTTACTAGGCAAACACATGAAGACCTAACTAGGCAAAACCATGAAGACCTTACTAGGCAAACCCATGAAGACCTTACCAGGCAAACACATGAATGCCTTACTAGGCTCCTTGTATCTTGTTACATTATAATAGGCTAGCATATACATTTATTTATTTTAAAATTGTATTAGGTTAAGATTTTATCCACATTCTAAATTCATAATCTAAATTTATTGTATAGTATTATTATTTACTTACTTTTTAGGTGTTCAATATTTAGTTATATTCTCCTTGTATGTACAGTTTACATTTTCTAGAGCCCGGGTATGTTGGTTATATAATGATTTTATTTTTATTTTATTTAGTTAGGTGTTCCATGTCTGAAAACAGGAAATCGTAACTGTAAAAGTTAGAAAAATAAGTTGTGTCAGTTGTATCTGTACTGTTGTCTACTATAACGGTATAACTATTTTACTGGGTTATTTATATTATTATTTTAAACTTAGTTTTGTGATACGTCATTAAATAAGTTGTATTAAGTTTCTTATAATTGATATTCAATAAGAATTTGTTTAGTCATTAATATTGTAATAGTAAATGATCGTGTAATGCTATACCTTTTGGTGTATTTGTAGTGTAATGATAGCTAAGGAATGGGTGATATTGTTTAATGTAATAAAGAAGTAATTTTAAACTCGTTCCGTTCATTTATAAAGTACATGTTTAGTAGTACAGTCAGGTTTCATAACCAAAGTATGGTGTTATTTGGAGTCATTTTCCTATAGTTTTGTAAGGTTTTATCCGCTGTCAAATTATTTCAATATGAAAACAATTAAGGTCTACAACACCGACAGAACTACAACTAACCGTAGGCTTACCACTCAACAGCTAGGACTCAGGCTTGTGACTCTAGTGACCTTGACTCAAAAGATAAACAAACTACCACGTATCAACTATCAACCCAACAGGACGGTAACCTTTTCATCTTCCAAGCAGAGTTAGTTCGATATTCCAACGGTAGTGGGAGTTCATTCGTTGGATATAGACAACAAATTAATTACAAATACAGTAAGTACATACGATGATATAACTACACATTACTTTATTGTAGAATGATACAAACGAAATATGACACATTGGGTTTTTAATTATTGCGTACAAAGTATAACCTAAACACATGCGCGATGTAGGCTACACTTGCCGCTTGTCTGTAGTTGTGAAACGGTGAAATAACGTTAGAGCTGTGTTGTTTTCTATCTAGTATTCATTTGGAAGTTGGCAATGTAACGCATCTATCGTTTATACTCGTTCAAAAAAGAAAAAATATACTAGCTGAATATAATGTAGGATAAAAGTACTTATAAATTAAAAACAGAATAAAATACCGTTAGGGGCCTATATGAGTTTTTGAAAATCGTCAGGTGCACAAGTAAAATAATAAAAAGTTTCATGAAACACGGTAATCTTGTTTTCTCGTGAAAAGTAAACAAAATAAGCGTTTACTGATAAGACATAGACATGGGAATGGATATAATGATCATTTCGAAGTCAGGGTGCAAATCAGTATTTTTATGTACGTCATTTACAAAAATACTTATATCGTTTTATAGATTTAATAACGTAATAGCGACTATAGTGCATATTGATTAAATTATTATATGCTGATGCAACATTTACTCTTATTTTTAAAACAGGTAGTACTAAATGAATGTATGCTATTGCTATTCGCGGGTTAATAATTAATTACAATATCCTTTTTACTTAAGCTTTGTAGAAGTTAGATTGATTACAGTTTGATATTTGTGTTTTTATGAAGACAATATTGTTAATATTATTTGTGTTATAATATTAAATGATTAAAATATTAAAAACGTGTGCAATATTTTAAAAACCTGAGTCCACTAAAAATATAAAAGGTAAGGCTTGTTAAGATTTAATTGCAGTAATTTGTGTTATTCATACAATGACTAATAAGCAATAAGGACTCTATTATCATTTTTCAGTTGTAATTGAAAAATGGTTTGATGATATTGAGCTGCATAATCAATATTTTTGTCACGCCATTTTTGTCATCATACTATTATATTTAAATTATCAGATACTCTAATTAATTTCGTTCATTTCACATGTGTACTAATGTGTCATTAAATTATTTTTATTTTATTTTCTGTTAGTTTTACATTTAGTCATTCGCTTTTATAAATTGGTTTCATTCGTTTGTGTCAGTTACTTGTAAATATCACAAACTCTAATTTTGTGAACTACCGAAGGAATGAGGACAAACGGACCGCGGAAGGCCCCAGACAACCCTGTTGACTGGCGGTGTCAGTCACTCGTCCCTTCCCTTCTGTTGTTCTATAAAAGATTAGAAAGAAAGTGAAGTGATGGTGCAAGGGGCGAACGGCCGAGCAATAAATAAATGCCTTGTCAGCCTAGCCAAGAAGCGCTCCTAGTGCCTAAAACGCCAACTACCAACACAGACAACGTACTGCACTAAACACCGCTCCCTGTGGCCGTTCGCCAAACTAAAATGCGATTTTCAACCTGACTCCGGAGCCCTCTTAACATGTTAATGGTTTGACCTCGTCAACCATAAGTTATTGTTAGAAAGTTGTTTCTCCTTGGCGTTACAGGACCCTCTCACTCCTTGCTCGATAAATAATGAATCATAATTGTTAGACTTCCTCGTAAATTTTCGATCATTTAGAACGCTTTATATGAAGTTGTTGCTCAGCTCCTTTTAAAATTTTCTAATTTTGTTTATTAATGAGCTATCTATAAATGTAAGGCATTTTATGTATCATTGCAAGTAGCAAATATACGAATAAAAACAAATCCCTTAAAGATGGTAATTTAAACATTAATTACTTCATTATATTTGTTTTATTTTGAATTTGGTTACGAATCGCTAGTTTTGTTTGGTTTATCTCGTTTTCAGGATTTTCACTCTTTGTTGAAGAGCGTGAACGTATTAATTCTGCTTGTTTAAGGTTGATCTAAAAGTAAATGAAAATTTTTAAAATAAAAGTGTTGGTCTTTTTATAAGTAATAAACATGTTTATGGAAACATAAAAAAATTCTTCATGGAGATACAGTTACCTAAAGTGGCTAATTTGGCCTTTCTATGTACATAACTTATTAAAAACCCGTGTGATGTACGTATTTAATTAACATTTTGAGAATATAGTGAACTAAAGATACTAACCAACCAGTGTACTATAAAACCAGTGTACTGATAAAATCCCTATTAAAATTCTCAAACTTTTACTTCCAGCAATACTGACTGTGATTACAGCTATTTTCAATAAATCTTTAACCACATCTACTTTTCCGTCTGAGTGGAAATCTGCTATTGTGCGCCCTCTACAAAAGTTTCGTCACTTCAAGTTGCATCAGATTTCAGACCTATCAGTATCTTGCCAGCGTTGTCAAAATGCCTCGAAAGGTTAGTCCACCGTCAGATGTCATCGTTTATGGAGAGTGCTGGATTATTGTCCAATTTCCAATCTGGATTCCGTTCAAGATTCAGTACTTCCACTGCCCTTCTTAAAATTACTGACGATGTCCGCTCTGCTATTGATAAGTCCCTACTTACCATCTTGACTCTATTTGATTTCTCTAAAGCTTTCGACTGCGTTTACTATCCCCTTCGTTATATAAAAATGCTCTCTGGTGGTTTTTCTGATGGTTGTATTGAATGGGTCAGGTCGTACTTGACGGACCGTCGGCAGCGTGTAAAGGCAGGCAACAGAAAATCTGACTGGGAACTGGTGACTAGAGGTGTGCCCCAGGGTTCTGTGCTTGGGCCACTCTTATTCTTACTCTACATTAACGATGTCACTACTGTTATCAATTTCTGCAAATTTCACTTATACGCTGACGACCTACAAATATATACTCACTTCACTCTGAAAGACTTGCCTACTGCCGTAACTAACATAAACTGTGATATCCAGTCTATCACAAATTGGGCTGTCAAGCATGGCTTAAAGCTCAATGAGGCCAAAACCCAAACAATATTGTTGGGCTCTACTAGACTCACTTCTAACATTGACCTGACAAATATACTAAAACTCAAACTTAACAATACAGAATTACCGTTTTGTGACAAAGTTAAAAACCTAGGACTTATTATGAATGAAAATTTGAACTGGACTGATCAAGTAGCTGTAATGTGTAATAGAGTTTTTGCTGCTATACACACTTTGAAAAGATTTGCCATGTTTTTCCCTCTCAATGTCAAGGTGTTGTTAGTAAAGACTCTAGTTTTCACTCACTTTAACTACTGTGATACTGTAATCAATGACATGTCTGTTGAGCTCGCGGAAAGATTACAGCGTGCCCAAAACTACTGTATCAGATTTATTTTCAACCTGAGGCGAAGGGATCATGTTACTCCATTTTTCTACCAATTATCTATCTTAAAGTTAAACAATCTTCGACAATTCCATATCCTGATATTGTTGCACAGTATTCTTCAAAACCAAATTCCTAATTATCTGTCAGAGCAGTTTGTTTATCTGTCACAAGTTGGTGTGCGTAGAACAAGACGTGGTGAGTCAATGTTAGCTATTCCAGTTCACCGCATCACCACTTTCAACAAATCAATTATTGTCTCCGCGTGCAGGCTCTGGAATGCTCTGCCTGATAATATCAGATCCATCGATAAGCGCACTAGGTTTGGGGCGGAGGTGAGGTGCTATCTGCTGCGGGCCTAGCGGGAGTAGTGGTTGGTGTCGCTGTGGCTTGGTGGTGGCGGTAATGAGTGATTGTGCCGAATGAATGTAGTTTTGAATAAATGTTATGAATAACAGTAGTTTTGTTTGAGATAGTGGAAATATTTTTAAGTTCAAATATAATGTTTCACATTTTTTGACTTTATATGTTTTACTTCGTACATTGCAATTTCTATTTTGTATTTCCTTGTAAATTGTTATTTATATTTGAAAATATCTCGTTATGTATGATGAGGTTAAGTGGTAGAGAGGGCTCTGCAGCCCTAACTTCGCCTCTTGAATATAAATAAAGACGTTTTTCATTTCATTTCATTTCATTTACTAAATGTCGAGTTGACATTTGTTTGTGGCTGAAAGAGTAAAGGACGCGCCGCGCGCGCGTGTGTGTGTGTTTGGTGAATGAGTGTGTGTGTGTGTGTGTGAGTGAGCGTGTGTGAGTGAGGTGTGTGTGTGAGTGAGTGTGTGTGAATGAGTGTGTGTGAATGATCGTGTGTGAGTGAGCGTGTGCGTGCGCGCGTGTGCGTCTAGAGCTAATTGTGATGAAATCTGGAAACACGTTCCTTGTAGCGATCAACAGGGTGCGTGGATGAACCCACAACGTTAAAGCCGGCCACACATTACCGAGCCGAGCGCCGAACCGAGCACTGATTGACAGCTCATCTGCTCTGTTCGGAGTTACGGGTCAATTTTGTCACAACTTTATCATGGTCTCGTAATATTTTGGCCGAACCAAAAATTCGGTTAAGTTCATCGACTGCAAATCAAGTCCTTTAATTCAATTTCAAATGCTGTGTTGTTGTTTTGTATTTTGTATAGATGTTCTACAGTTTCACAATTTCTACATGGCTAGTTCACAGAAAATAGCAGTGACTGCATGCATTTATCTGCAACAATTATGAAAAGGAAAGGAATGAGAGATGATGTTGGCAGTGCAAAGAAGAAATGGTGGTACAGTATTACGCTGACTCTGAAGTTTCATTTTGTAAACGGTATATACAATAATTTCACTCACATGTCACCAAAAGAGATCTAAATGCCACAAGAGAGCGGCTTTTGTAACCCTCAATAGTTACTATGTAATTTCTTCACTGCACTTCATCGCTGAACTTATTATAATTACTGTAAGCTTATTAAAACTACACTAAACTAATTACAACTACTAACAAATTGACTAATAAACAATACATACAGTAAACCATAAGTGCTACATGTAGATGATGCGCTGATTTTGTATTGTTAGGGAAGGAAGTTATGGTACGATGTTACGAACCTGCCACACACAACCGAGCGCCGAGCCGTAACATCCATTTGATGCGTCGGGGGAAAACCGACAACTGATGGTCCGTGGCTCAGCTCGCCTAGATGCTCGCCACGACGCTCGGTTCGGCCACTCACTACCGTAACATGTCAAAATCTGTTACGGTTCGGCGCTCGGTAGAGTGTGGCAGACTTTACAGTTACTGCACCTGTATACTCAATAAAGTACATCATACAAATTGTCTTAAGTTCCAGGAATTGTGGAAGTCAATGTCATTGCATTGATTTCCACATAGGTCACTTACCTTTTCATTGACTACCGCAAGCGTTTTCCTGTCTGTCGCGTGCGCCATTTAACCACATGGTAACCCACCATCAATGCACGCAATTAAATATTGTGATGGTAATATTACACTTATTGTTTCCTACAGCAACTCGTTCATGATGAAAGCTACTCGATTCTTTCTTTTGATTCGATTGTTCTGTAAATTGCTTTGGAAACCCTAGTTTTTGAATAGATAGTACTTTCAAATGAATATTTTTGGAATAAGTAGTATTCGCTCACTAACCGACATAACCATTGTGCAGTTACATCTGTTTCTAATTTCCTGTTTCAAAATTTGCGTGCACTTCAATAGATTCTCGTCACGCGACGTAAGAACATGTTGTTAACGAGAAAATTTGTAGTCTTGAAATCAGCTCATTACGATAAACATGGTGTTTACAGATACACAATAGAAATCCATTTTCATAGATAGATGATCTTTAATTATACTATAAAATAACGCTTCCGGTAACGGCCAAGGTGTTAATTACAATATTTATATCACTAAACGGTTCGCTGTCATGTGACACCTCTAAGACTGATTAGATACCTGTCGTACCGGAAGCTTTAGTTTTTAATAGACATGACCGATTGTTTTCCTTTATGAATTAAGATCCCTTCATTGTTCCCATTATTTATACATAAACGTATTTTTTTAGTTTGTACTTGGAAATTACTAAAGATATAACTTATGTCTCGTAAATTAAATATATTTTACAATTAAGAACAAAAAGCTCTTAAGATTAGATTTTAATTACACTTAATATAAGTTTCAATAAAACAAATATCATTAGATTTTAATTTTTTTCGTAAGTACGAGATGATTTTTACGTTAGGTCATCAAGAAGTGACAATCGCCCAAAGTTGTTATTCACAATCAGCTGTAAACAATTATTGGAGGTAATTACCTACGTGGAAAAGGAACTTTTTTTTTTGACTGATTTAGTTCAAAGTAGATAAATAACCAAAAAACATGAATATCATTTTTTTCAGTGGAAAAGCCGGAGAAATTACGAAAATGAAAATAAGTGTAAAACTTCAGTTGTAAATATAGCAATGTGGGTAGTCAAATTGTGCGGAATTTTATCCAGATTATCGCTAGGGGTTTGCAAGTGGACCATTATTAGGCAGCGCTAGTATGAAATGTGCTAGTTTAAATAAGTTTATATTTTATTGGAATAGAGGCCTAGGTTAGATATTGTTAGGTTATATTCGTAGATATATAAAAAGTGTTAATAAAAATGAAGTCCATGTTATATTTGACATCTTGATGGAATAGATGATGATGCCACATCACAGGAACGCGATGTCTGTTGGAATACCTTCGTAATTGGTCTCATTTCAAAGACTTGAATCATTGTTTCTATTGTTTACTGCCACAGAGCAAAATTCCATTCCTTCTAAATACAAGGCTAAGTTGGTCTCAAGAGACTTCTCTTTAAGAAGGTCTCCTAAAGGTTTCAAGAGATTCTTTGAGGTACAGAAAGTACTCTTGAGTTTAGAGTTAAATCCTAAATTAGGTTGATGCTAAAAAATTGTTTTTTCAAGTTAATGGTAATGCTAGTGTTCAAAAATATTATTTCCCTGGTTCCTACTGAAAATTATTATTCAAAAGTAAAACTTAAAAAACCGCCTCATTCACTAAAAAAGCTTAAAAGCATAAGTTTAAAAATTGAATAAAAAATCTCTATAAGAAGTGCAGACCCGATGTTAAGAATTAAGCCTCGCGCAAAGTTAGTTTGATAAGTAGCCGGTAGATCGTGCGAAGCGTTTATTCCTTTTGTCAGCGTGTGTGAGATTTTTTTTTCGAAATCATCGCACAAAAGGAAATATGTTTTCACAACAAACAACGTATGTGACGTTAATATTACGTCGTTTTCTCTCCTCAACACTAATACAAGATCCAGTTTTACCGGCCGTAGAACGATTGGCACACATTTTTGGCCGATTTGGAATGGCACTTTTGGCACAGTCATTAGAGGGGATTAAGAAGGGTCAACCTGTAAGTTTCAGAAAGGCACGATTGGCACACACCGCCCGGCCAGGTAGTAGCAGCCAGGTGGCCAGAATGCGGGAAAATGGGAACTTTTTTGCCCCCGCAAATTCCCTGCTGTGGTGCTTATTGAAGTAAGCAACTAACCTAACCTAACCTAACCTAACCTAACCTAACGTGAGGTTTAAATTTAAAAATTTGTTATATCACGGGCAAATGACTGCCACGCAGAGTTGACGGGAATAATAAAATTCCCGTTTTCCCTCGTTCGATGGCGTCTACCTGGTCGAGCGACTGTGCCAATCCTGCCTTTTCCAAGCAGGCGAGTTGACCCTACTTATTCCGCTCTAATGATTGTGCCAATACTGCCATGGGCAGAAGGTCCAAAAATGTGTGCCAATCGTCCCGTCCCCGTTTTACCTCCTCAACAGGAATACAAGATCCAGTTTTCCCTCCTCAACACGAATAAAAGATCCAAGTAGAGACTGGATGCATTTTCTTTATACGACAAGTAGAAACTGAGATATTTAACAAAACAAGTTATTTTAGTGAGTTAGGTTAGCTATAAGTATTCATGGTCAACATAAACTATCCTACCCTCTCATAACCTACCTCTCTGTTGAATATCTCAGTTTATTCGTCGTATGAAGAATTCGATGTCATATCCGTGTGTAGGAGAAAAAAACTATTCAAGATTAATGTAATGTTCATCGTTTATGGTGTAAATATGTTAATTTTTTTTGAAATGTTTGATGAAAAATCTGTTATTTCTGCCGAAAATTTTATATGGATTCGTTATAGTTGGGTCAATATTGACAAGTTAAAAATTATGTAAATTGAGTGGAACTCCTATATTCCATATTTACCAAACAGCTGTACTGACTTCCTTCTTGAAATATCTCGTAGATGTGGTTAATGAAGTTCACAGACTGACACGTCGCCAATAGAGTCAACAGCCAATAAAAATGTCGCCAATCATCTGGTCCGAGAGGACGAACTGAGTCGTAAACAAACCGGGGTCAGTCAACTTTTAAGTGGGAATTAGCCTATTTAAAGACAATATGAACTGGAATTCACGAGCCAGTCTGGAACCGCGTGTAACACTGACGCAAACAGTCAAGTGTAATGAAAAAGGTATTTATCGTGGTGCAAAGATTGGAATATTCAATTCCTTTATTCACGAATAAAATACGTATTCTCATAAGACCCCGGTTCAACGCTGTGCGTATTTTAAGGCGAATATACACACAAAAATACTTTACTTGCTTGAACATATTCTAGCATGAGTCAATGACTTAATAATTTTAATACGAGAGCAAAAATGATAAGAAAAGAACGTTTCCGCGACATATATTACGTGCAATAAGTATCTTAATGAATTTGGATTTCATCTCATACCCTAATTTAACTAACACCACACGTTTGTTACTTTTGGATGAGGTTATGTGTTAGAAAGGAACTGAATTAAAAACTGTATATTGCAAATTAATAGTCCTTCAATTACTAAATTCAGAGTTCTCCCTCGAACAACATTTTCTCCTTGGCTACCAGCAAAGTTGCAGTATTAGCATAAAAAACGGCGTTTTGACAAATGATTATAGTATTAAATATTATTGTACCTAGTCAAAAGTAAATGTTAGAAATGTTCTTGATCTAAGAGAATTCAAAAGGAACATTAACTGTTGGAACTGAAGAGAGATAAACAGAACCGCCACTTTGCATTTAGGAAGACGAGCAAAGTTGAACGCTTCCAGAGAGATTGTTCCGTATTGAGGCGATGAACAGTAAAAGAACAACAGTCGCAGCCAGTGGCCATCTCCCAACGACTGCGTAACTTCCATATCGAAACTTCCTAATTCTCTTGATCCATTTACCGATAACTTGAATTGTTCCCTTTTATTTTTATTTAGAAGACGTTTTCCTTACACAAAAGCCGTGTTTCTTCGTATTTCGTCAATTTGTATCAGGGAATTATAGTTAATTGGTTTTCTTACAAAGTAAAACAAGATTTCATTTTGGGATACGTTGTGTATAATTGTAATACAATAATAATATAACTTAATAATTGTAACAAATTGCTCCACGTGGCATTTCATTTTGGAATACGTTGTGTATAATTGTAATACAATAATAATATAACTTAATAATTGTAACAAATTGCTCCACGTGGCATTTCATTTTGGAATACGTTGTGTATAATTGTAATACAATAATAATATAACTTAATAATTGTAACAAATTGCTCCACGTGGCATTTCATTTTGGAATACGTTGTGTATAATTGTAATACAATAATAATATAACTTAATAATTGTAACAAATTGCTCCACGTGGCATTTCATTTTGGAATACGTTGTGTATAATTGTAATACAATAATAATATAACTTAATAATTGTAACAAATTGCTCCACGTGGCATTTCATTTTTAAATAAGCAGATTACTTGGTTCGGATTCCACATAAAACTGCAGTTCCCTAGTTGCCCTGTAGCTGTTGGGTTATTAATAAATAGCTCTTTCTGTGGAACAGGACCTTAGTCGTAATGACTATCCTCGTTCATCTTCACTCATCACACTCATTCGCCTCTAATATTCGCCCATATCTTGACGATCGACGTCTTACTTATACTTGAATGTATTTATTATTATGTTAATAAGTAATTTATTATTATGAATTACTTGTGTATTTATTAGAATAAGGGTGAGTCTTTGACGAATTGTACGAAGTCGTGTAGTTATGAGGTGAATTTGTACTTAATAGGGCTGAACAACGAGTTAACACTTGGTTTTGTCTATGTAGCCGAGTATAGGGTTGAACAACGAGGTAACACGTAAAAAACAATGTTTTAGTATATAGTACATAATATAAAATCTCATTTTGTGATTTTAATTACATGAATGTTATAGAATTCATTAAATTTACATAAAATATGGCTATGAACTTCGTGTATGGAGCCATTAAAGGTGGAAACCTAGACGTACACAATTTTAGTCAAATAAGTGAATAATGATTGAATAATATGAATAATGAATAATGATCTTTATTCACAACAGTTTGACAATTAAATGTACACAAAACTTGGGTGAATAATACTAACCACTGTTTCCAGTAATGTGGTTAGTGACCAAAAATAATAATAATAAAATTAACAAATAATTCAGTCCAGTCTCTTCTAAGTATTACAGTCTTGTATATAATTAGAAAGGCATTCTGTAGCGTCCATTAAATTCAAACTACTACTATAATAACAGTACTAGAAAATTAAACTAAAATTAATAATTTACAGTTCGTAAACTAATATTTTCTATAATTTACTCTAAGTTAAGGCCTGACTCAGACAACTTGTGTCATGTATAGTGTATAACCAGTTCTTTAGCTTGTGGCAAAATTCCTTATTGTTGTTGCTTTCTTTAATGTATAATGGTAATTTATTGAAATAATTTGGGCCTAAGTAATTAAAAGATTGTTTGAAGAACATTTTGTTTACTTTGGGTTTGATAAATAATCTATTCTTGTTACTTCTCATATCGTGATGAATTCTGGTTGAGCCTCTATTGCCACTTCGTATATAGAATAATTTTAATGTTTTATAGATGAATAAATGTTGGATGGGTAAAATTTTTAATAAATAGAATAAAGGTAAAGAAGAGTCTCTTGCATTTGCTTTCAGGATTATTCGAATAAATTTATTTTGAATTGTTCTAATAGTATTTATTGTTGTTTTACAAGTTCCCCCCCAACAAATAATGCCGTATTGTATCCTTGAATGAATCAGACCATAGTACAGAGTTCGCAGTAAATTTACATCACAAAAATTTCTAAGAAAGTAAAATTTTCTTAAATTAAATCTAGTTTTATTTATCAAATCACAAATATGCTTTTTCCAGGACATTTTGCAGTCTAAAGTTAACCCTAAATATTTAAAGTATCCTACTCATTAAATTAAGATGTTTAAATAAAGTTTAATTAATAATTAAGGAAAAGATAGTTATCATTCATACTGAAAGATATCATTTGTTTTAAAAAAATAATGAAGTTAAATCAATATTATTTGTATTATTATTGTAATATTATTGTAAGTCCCTCAACACCCTTGCTGGAGACATAGTCAGTAGTGTATGTATGACAGTATGGCTAGCTAGTAGTAGTGTGCTGTCAGTCGAAGTCAACACTCTGTGTATCCTGCATAGCTCAGCAGGAGATATTCACTGGTACAAAGTATTGTAGTTTCGTATTTTAATCGTCCATTTATTAAAATAACTAAGTACATTTGGTTTTAAATCACTTTTTAGTAATTGTTTAGCACAATGTACCAAGACACAAATTAATATCTGTGGGATGAGAATAACCAAGCCATCAGTGGAGGGGTTTTCGTATTTTGGATGCGGTACTTCCTGCCAATCCAGTAGGTCCTAGAAGGTGCTAGAATGACAGTTAATTTGCCCATAAATGGAGCCAGACCCTTCCCGAAACAGCGCCCAGAAATACCCAGATCCCCTTCCAGAACCATGTTGGCAGTTACAGAACCTTCTAGACTATAACCGTCGCCTTTATATAAAGACAACCTTCAGGCGGTCACTCAGTGTCAGTCAAGTGACAGTGTGTAACATTAATAGATACTGTGCATGAGTTAATGATCGATATGTAACATCAATTTATGGCAAAGCATAGTGGTTTAATTACAAGTTTGAAATAGTGTCTGACTTGTAATATATTATTTTTGTTACAGTATATATCTGGAATTGTGAAGTTTGTTTAATTAGTGAATGTAAATAAAGGTACAGAGTAGCCACAAAGTGGTATCTTGTGAACTGTAACAATACTTTGATAGGAAACAATAATTGTAATTACCTCCTACATTGTACACTGTATTCATCGGTGCCCTCCCACCTGGCTGGCGCCGCTGGCTTTGAACATATCGATTTTCCGCCTACCTCCCCAACCCTGGTGTTTTGGCCCTGACCGAGACGTCAACCTGTCGGTGTGTCATGGGGTTAGCACTCCTTTCGATCTGCGCTCGTGGGAGTAGTGTCATTTAAGTACAACGTTAAACCAAACTAAAATGTTAATAGCAAAGTTTAGTTTTGGAAACATATTTAATGTAATGTATGTCAACTTTTTCATCGGTCTTTTTTAGCATAAAACTAACAAAAAACATCAAATTAATTTATTTCCGTAGCCTACGTGTCAGGGTGGGTAGGTGGGTTCAAAACTACAGTAGGTTTCTGTATGGGGGATTGTCAACACCATTTAATGAGTCTGACTGAGTGGGTGGGCGGTTCATTACTACTGAACGTGTCTAGGTGAGTGGGTCATGAGCACTGTACATGTCTGGGTGGGTGGGCGAGTCATCACTACTGACAGTAACTGGGTGGGAGGTGGGTCAAGTACAGTTAATGTTTATTGAAATTGTTATAATTCGATTACTAATAGATAGGTTTTGGCAATCGTTTATCTGTTATTACTAATAGCGTAATTCTTTACTCTTAAATGAAAGTCAATAAATAGGTTGAATTAATTTTTTTTATATTTGTAATCGATGCAACACTCTAGTATGCGTTGCGAAAACCCTTCTTTTTCTTCCGACTATTTCAGTCCATATTTTTGTTTGGCTTGCTCTAGTACGTTCTATCTGTTATTTTCTCTAGTTATGAAAAGTTACCAATCTATGATTTCTAATTCTTTATCTCTAGTTTCTGTTTTTATTATTATTCTTATTTTCAATTGTTTTCTTAAACTAAAATCATTGTTATATTTAATAAATTGTTTTAAGCCATTACTTTTGCATTTATATAGTCTGCTTCTTATTTTTAATGGTAAATAACTCAAATAAAATGGTTGTTGACTGTGACCGATGTTTGTTGAAATGATGAACATGTTCGCTCTTGCAGCATTACATGCTCTCGCTTTGTAATGAAAGAAGCTTCTCTCTTGTATCTCAATGCTTGCAAGCTCCTGTCGGCACCTTTAAAGTCGTCATTAGTGCCGAGTGTAACCCTCTACAGTCTACAAGTATACTCTATTTAATGAGAGGCTAGACAGGACATATGTAATACCTTCTTACCCAATACAAACAAATAATTAATTTTTTGTATCTGCCCCTTATTTTACACTCTACTTCACAAGAATAACTCCTTTTTTAATCAATATTTTATAAAAAAAAAAAAATAAAATAAAATAGGAAACGAAAAATTGCTGAAAACTTTCTGCCTATTTCTTTCATGTTCACGTTTTCTAAAAATGAATGTAACTCGTAAACGCAACCATAACGATTGAATAATAATATTCTCATGCCACTTGAAATACTGTTAAAAATATCCTGGACTTGGGTTAAACCCACATTGTTGTTAGTACCGAGATCGAACCCAGGTAACAAACACAAAACTACGTACTTCCCCCACTTAGTTATTTATGAATATATATTGTGTCCCCACTTCCGACATGTTATTTATGAAAATGTTACTTAACTTAATATTTAATTCATTAAATCAGTAGTACAACAGTCTTATTTCACGCACTAAATGAGTTTTGAAATAATCACTTATAATGTCAATGATAATTATTATTTAAAATAAAGAATGTGCACTGTAAGAATTAATATGTTTGCATATTGTACTACTCCCACTCACCCCAAATTATCAGTGCTATTTACTTATGACTATAGGATCCTGTGTTTTGAGTGATATTTAGTTTTGTTATTCCAATTACTTCAATTAATAATGTTAAAAAAAAAATAAGAACAGAGAAAACAGAAACAGATGTCGTTTGCTTTTAGCCGCAGTGAATGCCTCAGTGGCAGTTAAAAATATATTACAAATAATCTTCATAGATCTTTAGTAATAATTACTACGTTTTTCTTTGATGATTTTAGGAGGATAAAGAGCTGGGCTGACAAGGTGCTATCCCCATGGCAAACTGGAGAAATAAATATTCCACACACATTAAGAGCATAATTTGATTCTTATCTGTGGAGTCTTACAGTACACAACGATAACTCAAAACCTTTTTATATTGTAATTAAATAGTCAAATTAATTACATACATTACGACGTCTTTTATACATTTCACATAACTTATTTTTATATTCAAATTCATTTCAGATTCTCATGTGTACAGATTCTCACTGTATTTGAACGGAAGGACATTGAGTTGAAAATAATGAATAAATATGATCAATTTTCTCTAAGGATTATTTAAAACAAAAATTTTCAGTATTACAAATTGCTTGATTGTAATGAATGGGCAACTGGAATCGCCTAGATCATGCTACCTCCGCCTCGCCGTTCCTGGTATCACTCTAATCAACCCCTACAATTGTGTTTGGTCGGTTTCACGGGAAAGAACTATTTCAACTTCCGCAATTAAAGGGTTCGTTGACTCACGGCTAGATCTATCGCAGTAACAACAGTTGTTCGTGTTTCTCTCTGACATAGTGCTATCTATGACTGTCCAACACGTCGCAATGTTGAATAAATGATTACCTGCGAGTAAGGCGTATATATTGTTAAGTGTTCGTCTCTCTGACATCGTGCTATCTATGACTGTCCAACACGTCGCAATGTTGAATAAATGATTACCTGCGAGTAAGGCCTATATATTGTTAAGTGTTCGTCTCTCTGACATCGTGCTATCTATGACTGTCCAACACGTCGCAATGTTGAATAAATGATTACCTGCGAGTAAGGCCTATATATTGTTAAGTGTTCGTCTCTCTGAAATCATGCTATCTATGTCTGTCCTAAGGGGGTTGTTACATATCTTTATAAGCGACGGCTTATAAGTAAATTTTAAAAAATAATATGTTTTAATAGAATAGAAATCTGTATCATTAAAGAAATACTTTTAAAACACAATCATTACACATATATAAAAAATTTTGTATTAGTCTAAAGATAATACGAAAAACATTTATTATCATTAGGTTAAAGCAAAGGTTTTAGAACCTGCAGTAACTTAAAAAAATTGTGCCATTAGATTACGAGCTGCTAATAGAATGATGGTTGTAGATGACGCCGTAGACACAATGAGCTATGGACATTGATGAAACCGAACAGTCATTACGAGCTGCTAATAGAATGATGGTTGTAGATGACGCCGTAGACACAATGAGCTATGGACATTGATGAAACCGAACAGTCATTACGAGCTGCTAATAGAATGATGGTTGTAGATGACGGCGTAGACACAATGAGTTATGGACATTGATGAAACCGAACAGTCATTACGAGCTGCTAATAGAATGATGGTTGTAGATGACGCCGTAGACACAATGAGTTATGGACATTGATGAAACCGAACAGTCATTACGAGCTGCTAATAGAATGATGGTTGTAGATGACGCCGTAGACACAATGAGTTATGGACATTGATGAAACCGAACATTCATTACGAGCTGCTAATAGAATGATGGTTGTAGATGACGCTGTAGACACAATGAGTTATGGACATTGATGAAACCGAACAGTCATTACGAGCTGCTAATAGATGATGGTTGTAGATGACGCCGTAGACACAATGAGTTATGGACATTGATGAAACCGAACAGTCATTACGAGTATTGAGTGTGTTGGACAGAACCAAGCAACGCCCTTTTTAAATCAAGTTAACCCCTTTTCAAACCAATATAATTTCGATTAGAAATTCTCTGTTGAGGTTTACAACAAAGTTTAATCAGCAGCGGTAACGGGCTAGGTTGGGTCCGTTCGATTACTTTTCTTTAACGGACTTAACCATCCAATAGGGGTTTATGTAATTTAAACAGAAAGGCAAGCTAGTTTAAAATACTTTCCCCCTTGAAATTGAAATCCTCTAGATCCTCAGTGACGGTAAGACGCGAACATTCCACGTCGTTCATTACAAACAATATTGGGCTGTCCCCACTCACCCCACTACATTCTCATGTAACTACCTCACGTTGTCTTTAGTTTGTTATTCTTCTCCAACTTTCCACCTCATAGTCCTGACAGCTCACTTTCAGAGTAAATACGGAAATTCTCTCTCCCCCCACTATCGTGTGACGGATATTGCATTGTGTAAGGAGTTACATGAAATGTTTATTCTCAAAATGTACAAGGAAACTCGTCTTCTTGCGTTTAACGGGTTTAACTTAATCACTTAAATTTTGCTTAGATAATGCTATTTTTTTTCCAAATGTTTAAGTTAAATATATTATTGTTCTCAGATTTATAGTAATTATAGTAAATATTGTACTGTTCCAAAATTCGTCAAAAACTGCGATTATGCTGTTTACATTTTTTTACAACCATGAAAACCACATAATGCCTGTGTAACATTTTCAACTACATTATTTACTCTGCAAAGTTCACCATTATAAGCTGCTTATTTAACATTCAATTCCCTTCGACAACCATTGTTGTTTTTCAACTTAATGTCGTAGGCATGCTAATTATCACAGAATATCTAATACTGTATCAGATATTCTGTAATAATTACCGAAAGCACCGCCATTTATAACTCCTCCTCCTCAATTTGCGGGGTATGCCAAATTCTTCTTTTGGTCCTCGAGCAATCTAGAAGCCTCAGATAGCACGATGGTTTCCAGTGATTATTAGAACTTCCGAATATCAATCCAGACACACCTAAATCACACTTCAAGAACCATCTCAACCACACCTCGAAATTTCTAGAACTGTAATGACGTTTTACAAAGACACCCCACGGCCGACTAGTCAGTGAGTGTCAGTGGCAGTGTGAGTTTTTGGTCTTCAGCCTAGAGTGGAAGTTACAGTGGTACATACTGATTGAAGATATACTCGCGCGTGCGTCTAAGTGGGATTGACTTATTATTTAGGAGTCTGTTGGACTGTAAATTTAACCCTAACGTCAAGTGCAATTCTACACAATCGTAAGACAACAAAGACGAATTCATCCTGCAGTGAGTGACAATAGAGAGATTAACAGATACATCAAGAATGACATTCAAGGACGACGCTCGTCTCAATCTAAGAGACTTGTAATCTTGCCCTCCCCCTCCCCGAGTGGTGCACTGGCACGTCTGATGATATTTATTATATACCAGTGGTGTAAGGATCAATTTTATTAGGATAAATTACACATTTTAAAGATCCATTTTTGCTTGTAATAGTTTTTATAAATAAGAGGGACTTTTCTCTCATACTTTCACAGGGAATCACATTGCAGGTAGTTCAGTCTTCATGTACAGTACCGTATTAAACGGATTTTAATATTATAAATTAAATAATTACCGTGTAAGCTGGTATTGAATGGCGTTTGCTTTTCAGTTTTAAACATCTCTCTTTTTGTAATTTCATTAATTTAATTTAAACAGAACACCCCGGTACTTAGTTCGCAAAGTAGAGTTGAAAACGTACTTCAAATAAACATTGAAAAGCACCTTTAGAAATTAAGAACGGGATGGCTCAAGATCCGAACTTTTTAATTTTTAGAGGAGTGTTGTTTATTAATTATTATTGTTTTTCAGTGAGTATACATTTTATATTTATACATTGTTTTACGTAATGATTATGCCATTAGGAGATTATTGTTATTCCACGTAGCTATTGTATTATAAAGAGCCCATAAATATTATAAATGTGTACCTTGAATATACGTTACACTATTCACGTGCCAAAACAAATGTCTTGAATAATGAAATTAATTTATTTTGTTTAGTGCCCAATATGAAAGGAAATTTATACAATAAATAATACGAAAATAACATTTAAGTTAGTGAAATAATTTTTAAGTTTTTAATTAAATCTAAAAAATTTATCGCTGAACGCCAAAAAATAACTTTCATCAACAGTTTTCATATTTAATTAATAATTATGTATAAGTTATGTATGCATTAGAACATCGTTTTTTATATACTCGTGCAGTATATTGATCTGTATCTTCCTGTATAAGAATACTGTTTTACCTCGTGCATCATAATACTGGTTTACCTCGTGCATCCGAATACTGTTTTACTTCTTGTATCAGAATACTGTTTTACCTCATGCATCCGAATACTGTTTTACTTCTTGTATCAGAATACTGTTTTACCTCGTGCATCATAATACTGTTTTACTTCGTGCATTTTAATACTGGTTTACCTCGTGCATCATAATACTGGTTATCAGAATCAGAATACTGTTTTAACTCGTGCATCCGAATACTGTTTTACTTCCTGTATCAGAATACTGTTTTAACTCGTGCATCCGAATACTGTTTTACTTCTTGTATCAGAATACTGTTTTAACTCGTGCATCCGAATACTGTTTTACTTCTTGTATCAGAATACTGTTTTACCTCGTGCATCATAATACTGTTTTACTTCGTGCATTATAATAATGTTTTACTTCGTGCATTATAATACTGGTTTACCTCGTGCATCATAATACTGTTTTACTTCGTGCATTATAATACTGTTTTACTTCGTGCATTATAATACTGGTTTACCTCGTGCATCAGAATACTGTTTTACCTCGTGCATCATAATACTGTTTTACTTCGTGCATCATAATACTGGTTATCAGAATACTGTTTTAACTCGTGCATCCGAATACTGTTTTACTTCTTGTATCAGAATACTCTTTTACCTCGTGCATCCAAATACTGTGTTACTTTTTGTATAAGAATACTGTTTTACCTCGTGCATCCAAATAATGTGTTACTTCGTGCATCATAATAATGGTTTACCTCGTGCATCCGAATACTGTTTTACCTCGTGCATCAGAATACTGTGTTACTTCGTGCATTATAATACTGGTATACCTCGTGCATCCAAATACTGTGTTACTTTTTGCATCAGAATACTGTTTTACCTCGTGCATCATAATACTGTTTTACTTCGTGCATTATAATACTGGTTTACCTCGTGCATCATAATACTGGTTATCAGAATCAGAATACTGTTTTAACTCGTGCATCCGAATACTGTTTTACTTCTTGTATCAGAATACTCTTTTACCTCGTGCATCCAAATACTGTTTTACTTCTTGTATCAGAATACTCTTTTACCTCGTGCATCCAAATACTGTGTTACTTTTTGTATCAGAATACTGTTTTACCTCGTGCATCCAAATACTGTGTTACTTCGTGCATCATAATAATGGTTTACCTCGTGCATCCGAATACTGTTTTACCTCGTGCATCAGAATACTGTGTTACTTCGTGCATCATAATAATGGTTTACCTCGTGCCTCCGAATACTGGTTTACCTCGTGCATCCGAATACTGTTTTACCTCGTGCATCAGAATACTGTTTTACCTCGTGCATCCGAATACTGTTTTACCTCGTGCATCCGAATACTGTTTTACCTCGTGCATCCGAATACTGTTTTACCTCGTGCATCAGAATACTGTGTTACTTCGTGCATCATAATAATGGTTTACCTCGTGCATCCGAATACTGTTTTACCTCGTGCATCCGAATACTGTTTTACCTCGTGCATCCGAATAATGTTTTACCTCGTGCATCCGAATACTGTTTTACCTCGTGCATCCGAATACTGTGTTACTTCGTGCATCATAATAATGGTTTACCTCGTGCATCCGAATTCTGTTTTACCTCGTGCATCCGAATACTGTTTTACCTCGTGCATCCGAATACTGTTTTACCTCGTGCATCCGAATACTGTTTTACCTCGTGCATCAGAATACTGTGTTACTTCGTGCATCATAATAATGGTTTACCTCGTGCATCCGAATACTGTTTTACCTCGTGCATCCGAATACTGTTTTACCTCGTGCATCAGAATACTGTGTTACTTCGTGCATCATAATAATGGTTTACCTCGTGCATCCGAATACTGTTTTACCTCGTGCATCCGAATACTGTTTTACCTCGTGCATCAGAATACTGTTTTACCTCGTGCATCAGAATACTGTTTTATTTCGTGCATCAGAATACTGTTTTACCTCGTGCATCAGAATACTGTTTTACCTCGTGCATCCGAATACTGTTTTACATCTTGCATCATAATACTGTTTTACCTCGTGAATAGGAATTCAGTTTTCCTCATGTATTGGAGTAATTTTTCCCACAAGGTTGTTCACCGTATCTGAAAAGATGAATAGTAAAATTATTGAAGTGCTACAAACAAAAATTACATTCAATACCAGTTTGTTGTGAGTTGATTGCATGCCGTTTATGTAGCCTATGTAACACCAACTCTGTATCGTGCATCGATACATGACTCGTTTGGTACAATTAGCTTGTCGTGTATAGGCTACATGCAAAGTTATTTTTGTTGTAATATTAACTATTTTATCTGCAGTGATTAGGTTTACTTGTGAATTGCTATAGGAGAGAGTGTTTTGTTTGATAAGAAAAGTTGACATATAAAGCAATCTACAAACTAGAATATGTTCAGGGCACCAGCATATTGAGCGTGGTTTGTGTTGCCACACTGGATCTGGAATTCTATATCAATATATAAACAGTAAAACATAAACATTTGTAAGAAATATAAACAATACAAAAAATCCGTGGTTATAAATTGTAAACTTGCACACATATTCACAGTTAAAACTAATAATTTATGAAAATGGTGCAGATAAAGAACTAGTAAGTGACAGCCATGCAAGGCGTGAATGCGTTACTATAGTAACGGCTGGCTAATATCGTCACATCATTGGTCATAGCATTTTGAACAACCTCTTCGGTTCAGTTTTTACTGTTGAGCGCTCTGAAATCAAGTCGGGAGATCAATATACAGGGTGTTTCAAAAAGAATGACCCGATTTTATAAATCTATATTTATTAGAAAACATGACTTTACTCAAATATATTGGACACATAAAAGATTGAAGTTTACAAAAATGTATTATAAATGTTCAATATATCCTCCATTTGCAGCGCGGATGACATCAAGTCGATAGACACCGTACGCACAGTTTGGGAAGATCTCAGATATCGACTAGATGTCATCCACGCTGCAAATGGAGGATATATTGAATATTTATGATAAATTGTTGTAAACTTCAATCTTTTATGCGTATTTTAATGTCCAATATGTTTGTGTAAAGGTTTTGTTTCTAATAAATATAGCTATTTAAAACTGAAACATTCTTTTCTAAACAGCCTGTTTACGTACTGTTATACTTTAACGAGCATATACTTTTTTCACTGGCTTAAATTCAGCGAGAACATAAAGTAATTTAATTTAAGGTAATTCCTTCTACGTAATTTTATTGTATTTTTATGATTTCTTTTTCTAACTCTTTTGGCCGAAATTCTATATAAATTGTTCGACGGCTCCAATAACATTTCCCTTTAGCGTATGTAATTTTAATTAAAATTCCTTAGTTAACTACGCCATTAAGGTGGCCATATCAGTTTTAAAATGTTTTGTAAATTGACGACGAAAGTTGTCTGTTTATTACATCACAGATCTTCTCTTTTTAAAATCTAAAGGAACATTATATTCATTTTACTAATTTTTTTACAGCCTTATGCCCATAAAACAAGGGTTATATTTGCTCGAATGACTCATATAATTGTTAGTGCACATCTTTATTGGAAATTGAAGGCAATAGTTATTTCTACTCGTATTATGTAAAAAACAAAAGCCAACTGTAATTTATAATTAATTTTACTATTAATGGCATATTCTAAGACGGCATTAGCAGTGTACTGCTCTAACCCAGCTACTTGGGGACTCGGTTGTCTTAATACCGACATGACGTCCGCTCAATGGTTGCCATCGATATGGATACTACTAGCTAAGTCTGGGGTGTCTGTGTGCAAAGAAGAGAACTCAGTGTCAGGCCTGTCGACTAGCTGAAAATCAGATCAATACTATGTGGTTCGGATTCCACGTAAAGCTGAAAGTTCCTATTGGGCTACTAATAAATAGCCTTTCTGAGCACAAATCAACCTCAGATAGTAACTAGACTACACAAGTCATTCACACTCATATGATCATTCATGTTTGCCGTAAAATACGCACAACGTTGTGTTGTCTCATACCTGAGAATCCAAAATTATAACTTTCATTCCTAATCCATATTTGCCTATGTTGACGATTCACGATTTAAAAAATGAACCAAATGCCGCATGAACTTAAAAATGTTGTTCATACACTAAATAAAAAGTAAATAACGCACAGCCTTTGTCTATACAGTTTATTATATAATTAGGTCGCTAACTGCACACAATAATCTAGATAGAATGCTTATTATTGGTGTTGGAACAGGTAAAACGCCGGTATCGTGGGTAGGCGAGCTTATTACTGCAACTAATCAATTTCCCCTTAATCCATTAATAGAGGACCGCGTTGTAATCCACTAATGGAGGCTAACAGTCTGTGTTGAATGTAGCCCACTCCACAATCCCGATGGCAGAGCTGGTCAACAGTTTTGTGGTGTTTTGGCAATGAAATCACGTGTGCTATTTTATATTGATAGTTAGAAAGTATCTAAAATATCTTTATTAAAACAGTTTTTAAAAATATTATCTTATTTAAGGTAGTTTTATGCTTATTTTATCTTCAAAAATAGTTTAAAAATAAGATTGCCACGTTATCTTATTCATGCTTTCACTTTCGTAGATTGTTAAAATCATTATTCTCTGGAACAAGGTAAAGCTATGGATAACGTATTAAAATGAGTTTTGTGGTCAGAAGCTAATGACAGGTCCGCTAGAAAACTATGTAACCAATAAACAATGACAGGTCCGCTAGAAAACTATGTAACCAATAAACAAATAATAGCCGTTGAGGTAAAAGAACTTCTGAAGATGGATTTTTCAATAAACGCTCATATATTTATAGTGACTATTTGCGAATGAAAAAGTAATCAATCTAGCCCACTTGGATTTAATGATGTAGATGCTAGATTTGCTGATTGAGCTGAGTACTTCGGGATAGTGGGCTCTTGAAGTGTTCTTTTTTTGCTTTTTTTTGTTGTTGTTGTTGTTGTGTGTTTTTTTTTTTTTTTTTTTAAGTGATATATGTACATCGGCATAGTGGGCTCGTGAAGCGTGATTTGTTAAGGGATACATGTGCTTCGGGATAGTGGGCTCGTGGAGCGTGTTTTGTTCAGTGATATATGTGCATCGGGATAGTGGGCTCGTGAAGCATGTTTTGTTAATGGATACATGTGTTTCGGGATAGTGGGCTCGTGAAGCGAGTTTTGCTAATGGATACGTGTGCTTCGGGATAGTGGACTCTTAAAGCGAGTTTTGCTAAGGGATACATGTGCTTCGGGATAGTGGGCTCATGAAGCGAGTTTTGTAAAGGGATACATGTGCTTCGGGATAGTTGGTTCGTGAAGCGTGTTTTGTTAAGGTTAAGGGATACATGTGCCTCGGGATAGTAGGGTCGTGAAGCGTGTTTTGTTAAGGTTAAGGGATACATGTGCCTCGGGATAGTAGGGTCGTGAAGCTTGTTTTGTTAAGGGATACATGTGCTTCGGTATAGTGGGCCTCTGAAGCGAGGTTTAACGAGATATGTGGGATTTGAACAACAATGGGGGTTGGACTGCAACTACAATATCTAGGCTGGCTCGTAACTCACGCTGCAGTCAGTCTTAACTGGAGGTGAATGCAGGTGGACGCCAACGAGCTAGTTGGCTAGCTAGTGAGATGGAAGAGTGATGGATACCAGACTCAAACAGTTGGTCTCCAGTGGGGTTTGGCCAACAATAAACGACTGCAACTACAATATCCAGGCTGGCTCGTAACTCACGCTGCAGTCAGTCGTAACTGGAGGTGAATGCAGGTGGACGCCAACGAGCTAGTTGGCTAGCTAGTGAGATGGAAGAGTGATGGATACCAGACTCAAACAGTTGGTCTCCAGTGGGGTTTGGCCAACAATAAATGACTGCAGGCAATCTTATAATTTAAACTGATAACAAAAACTGAAGGAAAAACAAAACATTTTCACGATACATTAAATTTTGCTTAAAACAAGACAAATGTATGTTGATATATCGTCTCTTTTACAATAAAACGTAAAATAACTAATAAAATTTCAATATTTTGATCGTGTGTAAAATTCAACTCTTGGTTTTGTTCAAATCAATAGACAATAAGTGAACGTTTTCTCAGTTATTTACTGTATGTAATTTGTTTATTAGAAACATTTTTGTTTAGTTTCACTCATTTAATCATTTTCCAAAGTTTTGCTTTCCAATTTTCAGTCAACCTGTATAGTAATTGTTAGAAGGAGTTGTAGTAAGCAAGCGTAAAAATGCTTTACTACTACTCCTGACCCACCCGCCCACCCATATACGTTACTGACCCACCCGCCCACCCATATACGTACAGTGGTAACTCACGCTGCAGTCAGTCGTAACTGGAGGTGAATGCAGGTGGACGCCAACGAGCTAGTTGGCTAGCTAGTGAGATGGAAGAGTGATGGATACCAGACTCAAACAGTTGGTCTCCAGTGGGGTTTGGCCAACAATAAACGACTGCAACTACAATATCCAGGCTGGCTCGTAACTCACGCTGCAGTCAGTCGTAACTGGAGGTGAATGCAGGTGGACGCCAATGAGCTAGTTGGCTAGCTAGTGAGATGGAAGAGTGATGGATACCAGACTCAAACAGTTGGTCTCCAGTGGGGTTTGGCCAACAATAAACGACTGCAACTACAATATCCAGGCTGGCTCGTAACTCACGCTGCAGTCAGTCGTAACTGGAGGTGAATGCAGGTGGATGCCAACGAGCTAGTTGGCTAGCTAGTGAGATGGAAGAGTGATGGATACCAGACTCAAACAGTTGGTCTCCAGTGGGGTTTGGCCAACAATAAACGACTGCAACTACAATATCCAGGCTGGCTCGTAACTCACGCTGCAATCAGTCGTAACTGGAGGTGAATGCAGGTGGATGCCAACGAGCTAGTTGGCTAGCTGGTGAGATGGAAGTAGAGGGTAAGTGGGAAGTTCACGCCGTCCCATGAGGAGTTTTCGTCCCATGAGCAGGTCGGGGGTGGGGGGACTTTGATTTGATTTTGATTGATTTTGATTGATTTTTAATGAGCTTTGATTTGATTTTGATTGATTTTGATTGATTTTTAATGGGCTTTGATTGATTTTGATTGATTTTTAATGAGCTTTGATTTGATTTTGATTGATTTTGATTGATTTTTAATGGGCTTTGATTGATTTTGATTTAATTTTGATTGATTTTTAATGAGCTTTGATTTGATTTTGATTGATTTTGATTGATTTTTAATGGGCTTTGATTGATTTTGATTTAATTTTGATTGATTTTTAATGGGCTTTGATTAATTTTGATTTAATTTTGATTGACTTTGATTTTGACATTTAAAAATAATTTTTAAATATATTAAAAGTTTATTTAAAATTTAACATGTATTTCTAAATTCTTTTTTATTATTAATAATCAAAATTATAAATAATAAAAATTAAATTTTGAATAATAAATATTAAAAATATTATTTGCAATTTTTTTTATTAATTAAATATAAATATTTGTAACAACCACATTTAAAAATAATTTTTAAATATATTAAAAGTTTATTTAAAATGTTTTGTTAAATACAAATAATTTTGTTTTTATTACAAATTAAAAATAAAAAAGAAGTTCTTAAAAGTAAATTTTTTTTTTTTTTACTAAGATGGATGGTTCTTTCTTCTTAATGCCAATGCTTCTTGAATTCTCCGTTCATTAGATAATAAAGTTTCTTGCTGCCTTCTTCGATTTTGTTCAATTTGATTAATACGAAAGAGAAAATGAACAAAATTAATAATAAAACTGTGCTCCTGAAAAATACATTTTTATTAATATATAATAAAAGGTATATATCAAAATAAACTAATTTATTTAACTCAAGGTGTTTTAAAAAGTTTTTGAGGACGGGAAAAATTCTCAATTCATGTGAGTTAAATTTCCACAGATACCATCAATGTCTTATTCAATAAAACAACTTTTGTTAAATAAATTTTCTATACTTAGATATACACTTTTGTAAAATATCCTGAAAAAAACATATTTAATAATAAAACTCTGCTTGAATAAAAGAATGTTATTTTAGAAAAGATCTAAGAAGAAATAAATACTACTACACCAAAGGTTAGTGTTTAATGCATGCACAAAGAACAAGATGCAATACGGTATAGTGACCTCTACAAGGGAATGGAAAGGACTGGATAACCGTAAAGACATGTGGGCTCTATTTATTACTTCATTCGTCAAAATAATTTTGTAAAACAAAAATTTAGGAAAGGAAGAGACAGATGTTCTTTGCTAAAAGAAGTTGAGTTTAAAATTAATTTACAAAAGACAGTTAGTAGAAAACAAATTTTAAATTCAACAAGAGGGTGAATGTATAATTACAGTTATTTGCACACTGATCGTCATTTATTAAAATTCAAACTGAAAGCGGGCTATTTCAAACATCTGTTCGCCATCAAGGTAACGGACTACTAAAAACAGCTGTTTGCGAACCAAATGTTGTACAGTTTTAAAATACTTTTTATTTTTCAATAATACTATCTATAAAACACGTTTTTTTTTTAATAATAATATTTTAAAGTATTTGTTTTTAAACTGGATGTTGTATTATGTTGGAGTGTATTAATTCCTTTAGTTTAATTTAAACATTGACTTAAAATAATACACTGAAAGTAACAACAATAGAATTCAAAATAGTAATATGCTTCGAAAACTATTAATTGAGAGTGTAATAATCCTAGTAGAGTCAAACAATATAGCAATGATTAGAATTTTTTAATCAATAATACATTTTAGAAAAACAGATAAGTGATTATTATTAATAATCAAAATTATAAATAATAAAAATTAAATTTTGAATAATAAATATTAAAAATATTATTTGCAATTTTTTTTATTAATTAAATATAAATATTTGTAACAAACACATTTAAAAATAATTTTTAAATATATTAAAAGTTTATTTAAAATGTTTTGACGGCGGTGACCACCTGCCGGATCCAAGCGTTATTGATTGTTTCGGAGAATACCTTCGGGGGTTTCCGGAGATTGTCGGGAACCTTCATTCCCTTGTTATACTATATAAAATACACTATTAGCCTTGTTTTACTATATAAAATGCATTTTTTTCTCTCATACTCTATAGTAAATCTATACTCTATGGGACAGACTTTGACGCGCATTCCTTTCCCCGCTGCGGAAAGTGAATGCGTCTCTGACGCTAAAGCCGACCTGCTTCTTCTATTTGCTACCTCCTGCACTCTTGTGCTCTCATCCATCTTCTTACGGAATCCCCTCTGGTTATTTTATGTTTTTATGTTTTCCTGTTTTTCTGTTTTTATGTTTTTATGTTTTCCTGTTTTCCTGTTTTTCTGTTTTTCTGTTTTTCTGTTTTTCTGTTTTTCTGTTTTTCTGTTTTTCTGTTTTTCTGTTTTTCTGTTTTCCTGTTTTTCTGTTTTCATGTTTTTCTGTTTTCCTGTTTTTCTGTTTTCCTGTTTTCCTGTTTTTCCTGTTTTTCTGTTTTCCTGTTTTCCTGTTTTTCTGTTTTTCTGTTTTCATGTTTTTCTGTTTTTCTGTTTTCCTGTTATTAGATAATATATATGGGCGAATCATCCTCACTTTTCTGCCCTCTGTTTGGTCGAGAGCGGTCACGAGACCAGATCAAAGATGACAGCCTTTCCCTTGTTATACTATATAAAATACACTCCTAACCTAACCTTTCCTCCGTTATACTATATAAAATGTAAAAAGATGGTGGTCTTTTATACATGTACTTCAGGCGACTGTCGGCTACCTTCGTACGCTCTTCACCCGTCGGCTACCGGTCTGGCGCACACCCAAATGCTACGCTCTGATTGGTTGCCTCCCTCACACGTAATCTTTCTCACACGTACTGTTAGCCTACCTATTTAAATTAATTTTGAATTTAATTGTTCTGAATGTTTAATACACAGTTAACATCGCTCTTACCTTCATGTACTCATCTACGGCTTCCTTTAACATACATCGTTACCTACCTATACTTCCGTTAAAAATACCCAATCATTAAGTATCCTCAAATCCCTACTTAACACACTAGACAACCCGCAATACACGTTTTATTTAAAAATTAAGAAACAGATATAATAGGTGATGACGTCAGCTCCCGCACTTTAGTATTACGTCACAGATTTCAAGGTCACGAGGAGTGTTTTTAAAAAAAACTTCTTGCACAGAACAATTTCTATTTCCAGAAATTGTTCTGTGCAAGAAGTTTTTCTCTCTCTTTTTTTTCTTTTTTCTTTTTTTCAACTTTATTTACAAATAAATATTTTACAAATACATATGTTACAAAAGTAAATCTTAAAACTAAACCGCAGTGTTGACTACTCTCCTTCAGTTTATCTCTGTTTCTTTAATTAACGGAGCTGTGAGATCTACTACTGGATATTCCATCTCCGGTAATGTGTTGTCATCCACTCCATACAGCATATCAAGCAGTCTGTTGTAAGTGTCCCGTTCACTAGGTTTCCAAAACAAGCTTTTAAAAAGTCTTATAAATCTTTCTTCAGAAAGCTTGATTTCGGAACAATGACATTCGGATGGAATTCTCCAAATTTGTTTGACAAATATACATTCAGTAAAATGTACTCCAAAACTTTTTTCAACTGTAAATTTCTTTTTAAATTTTAATTCCTCCACTTTTTCTGCAATTTGACTCATTTCTGAAAGATTCTCCTCATCACTGGAACACCATACTGGTCTTAACAATCTAATTTGAAACATAATTATTCTCAAGTCTGTGTTCATTGTAATGGTGTTTTCTGTGCGAGTCTTCAAATCAGAGTGACTAGGTGTATGTGTACAACTCCTATATATATATATAACCTCAACTAGGTGTGTGGTGGGGGGAAGCAATTTATTCTTTTTCCTACTCCCTTCCATAAACAACTCTATTTATAGTCTGGGTTGGGCTAACTCGGGTTATAGCAATGCAGGTGAATCTGGGTTAACCTTACGTGGGTTATTAAAGCCCGGGTTAAATCAACGTGGGTTAGCAAAATCCGGGTTAACACAACGTGGGTTAATAAAATCTGGGTTAAATCAGCGTGGGGTAATAACACCCGGGTTTACAGGTCTGGTGGGAAATGTTCTTCTGGCTGGAGCGTGTAGCTCTTTGGCGATGGTTTCTCTCACATTCATAACTGGATTGAATTGTGTCCAATTCATAACTGATTAAGATTTTTGTAAACCAAAATATTTATTGGGTTTTAAGGGATTCCGCAGCCCCTCTCCGCTGCGGAAAGTGGTAGCCGACCTTCTTCTATTTGCTACCTCCTGCACTCTTGTGCCCCCATCCCTCTTCTTACGGAATCCCCTTAGGTTATTTTCTGTTTTCATGTTTTTCTGTTTTCCTGTTTTTCTGTTTTCCTGTTTTTATGTTTTCATGTTTTTCTGTTTTCCTGTTTTTCTGTTTTCATGTTTTTCTGTTTTTCTGTTTTCCTGTTTTCCTGTTTTCATGTTTTTCTGTTTTCCTGTTTTCCTGTTTTTCTGTTTTCCTGTTTTCCTGTTTTCATGTTTTCCTGTTTTTCTGTTTTCCTGTTTTTCTGTTTTCCTGTTTTCATGTTTTCATGTTTTTCTGTTTTTCTGTTTTCCTGTTTTCCTGTTTTCCTGTTTTCCTGTTTTTCTGTTTTTCTGTTTTTCTGTTTTCCTGTTTTACTGTTTTAATGTTTTTCTGTTTTTCTGTTTTCATGTTTTCCTGTTTTCCAAGTCTTTCTGCTTCGCAATATGCAGCAAAAGGAGTGGGCCCAAAATAGTTTCTTCCAACGTATCTATTCGCCTTTTAAAACGTAGCCTGTCTAACGTCATTTGTTGCCATAATGATTTGCGATCCTCATTCATCGGTAGATTGTACTCTCTTGTCACGAGAGGTTGGCTAAAACTAACCTTCAGCATGGCGTTGTAAAACTTTGACAAACTCGTCGAGTCCGACGCGGTATCTACCATCGTCAATGTTACGTTCTTTGTCCACTACAACAAATTTGTTCTTACCACTGTTCCATGCGGTGGCACACAACTCTTTGAATCTCCCATAAGACATGTCAGTATTTACATGATCATCGTATATGTGTCTTAAATTTCTGTCATCATGTTAATGTCTAAGCTCAAACTGAGTAATTCACACAAGTTCACTTTTATTTATCCACGAATTGTGAGTACCATCAAAGCCAAGCCACTTAACCAGCACTTTGTTACCCTTTTTCCTCAACACCTTTTCCACCAGGTATACGTCTCCGTGTCTGGTCTTGAGCAGTTCTTTTCCGTAAAAGCTTCCTTGAAGCATGTTGTTGCGGTAATCCTTTAGGTGATACGTAGTCGGTACAGTTGGACGCACCGCTTCCACAGTAAAAATCTCGTTTGTCCAGTTGGGTAGGTATCCCTTATCGAAAACCTTTTTATACTTGCTTATCCTTACTTTGTCACCCACTTTGAACTCGATCTTTTCCTTCTTCTTATATTTTTGTCTATTCTTGTTTATGTTTCGTCTGACCAAATCTTCGTTCTTTTTGTTCACCTCAAAAGGTGCCATGCCAATTGTTCTATGTTTTCTCGTGTTGTACTCTTCCAACAGGTCGGGTAGTATTTTAATCCATTGGTAGTTGCCCAGTTCTGTGAATTTTCTCCACATTAGAGACTTGAGACTACGATTGAATCTCTCCACTATGGCTCCCTTCTTCTCGCTGTACACAGAGTAATGATTAATGTTGTGTTTCTTCATTAGCTTGGCGAATCCAGCGTTGTAAAACTCTTTTCCCATGTCGGTTTGCAGATGCGTCATCCGATTCTCCTCCAAAACAGGTTGTATAGCCTTGACGATTTCCTGTCCAGACTTGTCCTTGACTGGTATTGCGTAAGCGTATTTGGTAAAGCAGTTGATTACTGTGAGAATGTACTTGTAGCCCTTGTTAAACTTTGAGTATGGTATCATCTCCACCAAGTCAGCTTGATACAGATCGTCTATTCCTTTGACTTCCACAGGTCTGGTGGGAAATGTTCTTCTGGCTGGAGCGTGTAGCTCTTTGGCGATGATTTCTCTCACATTCATAACTGGATTAAATTGTGTCCAATTCATAACTGATTAAGATTGTTGTAGACCAAAATATTTATTGGTTTTTAAGGGATTCCACAGCCCCTCCCCGCTGCGGAAAGTGGTAGTCGACCTTCTTCTATTTGCTACCTCCTGCACTCTTGTGCTCCCTTAAGTGAGTTGTTTCTATTTTTCATAAAAGGTAAAGGAAACGTAAGTATGAAATTTTTCCCGCAGTCTCTTTTCTTGCGCTATGTGCTTTTCCATTTCTACATCTGCAAGTTTTCTTTTACGACATTCCCTGTTGTAATGGATTCCACGTACAAACATCTTTAGGTCCATCCAATCCACAGTGTCGAGGTATGCCTGGAGATATTTCTGTTCAGAATTTATCAACTCCCAATGCTGGTTAATTATCGGGTTTTCTTCACGCATAAACTTCATGTCCTCTTCGTACCATTGCATTTCGAATTCATCACGTGGTTGAGCATACCATCTTTTACTAATATCATGTTCTAGCCACATAAAGGCCTTGTAGATTTCCCACGGATCCTGCTTGACGACTGGGTTGCAGTCACCGTCCAGGATGGGTGTTTGTTCGGTAATAGCGTCGGATTCTCCGTACATGTTGATAGAGTATCCAAGTACACACTGACGAGCGTTGTGAGTGAGGGGTATTTATACCTGGGCTGGGCGTTGCCGGTTTTTTGAAGGTCGATTGGACGTTGCCGGTTCTTGAAGGTCTATTGGGCGTTGCAGGTCATTGGTTTTACGGGATTCCGCAGCCCCTCCCCGCTGTGGAAAGTGGTAGCCGACCTTCTTCTATTTGCTACCTCCTGCACTCTTGTGCTCCCACCTATCTCCTTACTCTGTCAATAAGGCTTCTTCAATCGTTAGATTGAGCATGGTGTCATTGGGGATAGAGTAGTGACCCCATGGTAGTGTCCTTATGCCGTCTCCTAAAATATACCTCTTATCGTCCGTAGCTGATAGAGATACCTTATTTAGTTCCACGCTGTATAGGTCGTGACGATAGCTGCGAATCGTATTCATGGAACAAAATTTGTCCACACGATCTTTTAGACATTCCATATAGTCTTCAAACGTAAGGTGGTTCTTGACGACATTTTTTTTTACACCTTTCGATTTCTTGATTATTCCATCATCTTCAGGATCTTCCGGATTGTTCTCCGATTGGCTAGCATACATTTTAGACCTGAGTGCTACATGCTCAAACATGATACGTCCATTCAGTTCATCTTTCATTTTTCCAATCACTTTTTTATTGACTCGAGGTATTGCATATCTGTTTGGTTCTGGATAGTCACTTGTATCAAACAGATCTATCATGCTTTTCATGTCGGCGTAAAAATCTTCTGTTTCAATTAAGTAGGTTAGTGAATCGGTATCGGTGTATTGAAGTTGTGCCCGATCTCCATATTTTTCTTTAATTACATTATAATGGAACTGGTACATTAAGATTTTTGAGATGTCCAGTATACTCATGCCTACATATATAGCTTTGTTGTACAATAGCCTCATTTTGCTCATATGAACAGCAGCCAGTTGCTCTGTAAAGATGGTACGGTGTTTGAAATTGGGCTTTGCCATCCATTTCTCCACTTGTCTGTCTTTTGTAGCAAGCCTGATGTCAACTCTGTTGCGGATGTTTTCCATCGTTTTACCAAAAACACTGTTGTTCATGAGCTTGTAGAAATCTTTATCGAAGCTATTTTTTGCTTGCATTCTCTTTAAGGTGTTTAAGTCAATGTAGGTCCTTAACCAGTCCTTTTGCAAGAAACTTATTATCCTATGAATTTTGCTCAGTTTCATGCCCAATGATAAGTACAATTTTAGGTTTCTGTAGTGTACCACATAGTGCTTCTTTGTAGAGAGTGTGGTAAGCAGCTTTTTCTGGGTAGATCCTGGTGGCGCTCTTCGTTCGGGTGCTAGTGGAAGATCAGAGTGGTCATCATGTAGCTCTCGGGGGTAATCCAAGTCTACCTCCAATATGTAGCCAATAGGAGAGTCGTCTGGTATTTGAGTGATATCAATGTTGGTATTCTCAACCCATTTAAAGTCAGCGTAGGGCATGTACTGGCTCATAGCCCACCCGTATAAATTATTCGCGTCTAGGTAAGTCAGGTACGTGGTAGGCTTATTTGCATCGTAGTCTTCCATATAAGGATTGTTAGCCTTTGCATATCTGTTTGAACATTGTGATACACCTCCTCTAATGCCTTCCCCAACCATAAGAATCATGTCACAGTCGGTTAGCAGTTGTAGTTCAATAGCAGTGATCTTCAGCATGGCGTCCCATGCCAGACCCGGAGCCGTAAAATACCAGGCGGGATCGAGTTGGTACGTTGTTATGCAGACGTCCCTAAAGTTTTCCATTACATCTGCCAGCAGAAGTAATGGAAAACTTTAGGGACGTCTGCATAACAACGTACCAACTCGATCCCGCCTGGTATTTTACGGCTCCGGGTCTGGCATGGGACGCCATGCTGAAGATCACTGCTATTGAACTACAACTGCTAACCGACTGTGACATGATTCTTATGGTTGGGGAACGCATTAGAGGAGGTGTATCACAATGTTCAAACAGATATGCAAAGGCTAACAATCCTTATATGGAAGACTACGATGCAAATAAGCCTACCACGTACCTGACTTACCTAGACGCGAATAATTTATACGGGTGGGCTATGAGCCAGTACATGCCCTACGCTGACTTTAAATGGGTTGAGAATACCAACATTGATATCACTCAAATACCAGACGACTCTCCTATTGGCTACATATTGGAGGTAGACTTGGATTACCCCCGAGAGCTACATGATGACCACTCTGATCTTCCACTAGCACCCGAACGAAGAGCGCCACCAGGATCTACCCAGAAAAAGCTGCTTACCACACTCTCTACAAAGAAGCACTATGTGGTACACTACAGAAACCTAAAATTGTACTTATCATTGGGCATGAAACTGAGCAAAATTCATAGGATAATAAGTTTCTTGCAAAAGGACTGGTTAAGGACCTACATTGACTTAAACACCTTAAAGAGAATGCAAGCAAAAAATAGCTTCGATAAAGATTTCTACAAGCTCATGAACAACAGTGTTTTTGGTAAAACGATGGAAAACATCCGCAACAGAGTTGACATCAGGCTTGCTACAAAAGACAGACAAGTGGAGAAATGGATGGCAAAGCCCAATTTCAAACACCGTACCATCTTTACGGAGCAACTGGCTGCTGTTCATATGAGCAAAATGAGGCTATTGTACAACAAAGCTATATATGTAGGCATGAGTATACTGGACATCTCAAAAATCTTAATGTACCAGTTCCATTATAATGTAATTAAAGAAAAATATGGAGATCGGGCACAACTTCAATACACCGATACCGATTCACTAACCTACTTAATTGAAACAGAAGATTTTTACGCCGACATGAAAAGCATGATAGATCTGTTTGATACAAGTGACTATCCAGAACCAAACAGATATGCAATACCTCGAGTCAATAAAAAAGTGATTGGAAAAATGAAAGATGAACTGAATGGACGTATCATGTTTGAGCATGTAGCACTCAGGTCTAAAATGTATGCTAGCCAATCAGAGAACAATCCGGAAGATCCTGAAGATGATGGAATAATCAAGAAATCGAAAGGTGTAAAAAAAATGTCGTCAAGAACCACCTTACGTTTGAAGACTATATGGAATGTCTAAAAGATCGTGTGGACAAATTTTGTTCCATGAATACGATTCGCAGCTATCGTCACGACCTATACAGCGTGGAACTAAATAAGGTATCTCTATCAGCTACGGACGATAAGAGGTATATTTTAGGAGACGGCATAAGGACACTACCATGGGGTCACTACTCTATCCCCAATGACACCATGCTCAATCTAACGATTGAAGAAGCCTTATTGACAGAGTAAGGAGATAGGTGGGAGCACAAGAGTGCAGGAGGTAGCAAATAGAAGAAGGTCGGCTACCACTTTCCACAGCGGGGAGGGGCTGCGGAATCCCGTAAAACCAATGACCTGCAACGCCCAATAGACCTTCAAGAACCGGCAACGTCCAATCGACCTTCAAAAAACCGGCAACGCCCAGCCCAGGTATAAATACCCCTCACTCACAACGCTCGTCAGTGTGTACTTGGATACTCTATCAACATGTACGGAGAATCCGACGCTATTACCGAACAAACACCCATCCTGGACGGTGACTGCAACCCAGTCGTCAAGCAGGATCCGTGGGAAATCTACAAGGCCTTTATGTGGCTAGAACATGATATTAGTAAAAGATGGTATGCTCAACCACGTGATGAATTCGAAATGCAATGGTACGAAGAGGACATGAAGTTTATGCGTGAAGAAAACCCGATAATTAACCAGCATTGGGAGTTGATAAATTCTGAACAGAAATATCTCCAGGCATACCTCGACACTGTGGATTGGATGGACCTAAAGATGTTTGTACGTGGAATCCATTACAACAGGGAATGTCGTAAAAGAAAACTTGCAGATGTAGAAATGGAAAAGCACATAGCGCAAGAAAAGAGACTGCGGGAAAAATTTCATACTTACGTTTCCTTTACCTTTTATGAAAAATAGAAACAACTCACTTAAGGGAGCACAAGAGTGCAGGAGGTAGCAAATAGAAGAAGGTCGACTACCACTTTCCGCAGCGGGGAGGGGCTGTGGAATCCCTTAAAAACCAATAAATATTTTGGTCTACAACAATCTTAATCAGTTATGAATTGGACACAATTTAATCCAGTTATGAATGTGAGAGAAATCATCGCCAAAGAGCTACACGCTCCAGCCAGAAGAACATTTCCCACCAGACCTGTGGAAGTCAAAGGAATAGACGATCTGTATCAAGCTGACTTGGTGGAGATGATACCATACTCAAAGTTAAACAAGGGCTACAAGTACATTCTCACAGTAATCAACTGCTTTACCAAATACGCTTACGCAATACCAGTCAAGGACAAGTCTGGACAGGAAATCGTCAAGGCTATACAACCTGTTTTGGAGGAGAATCGGATGACGCATCTGCAAACCGACATGGGAAAAGAGTTTTACAACGCTGGATTCGCCAAGCTAATGAAGAAACACAACATTAATCATTACTCTGTGTACAGCGAGAAGAAGGGAGCCATAGTGGAGAGATTCAATCGTAGTCTCAAGTCTCTAATGTGGAGAAAATTCACAGAACTGGGCAACTACCAATGGATTAAAATACTACCCGACCTGTTGGAAGAGTACAACACGAGAAAACATAGAACAATTGGCATGGCACCTTTTGAGGTGAACAAAAAGAACGAAGATTTGGTCAGACGAAACATAAACAAGAATAGACAAAAATATAAGAAGAAGGAAAAGATCGAGTTCAAAGTGGGTGACAAAGTAAGGATAAGCAAGTATAAAAAGGTTTTCGATAAGGGATACCTACCCAACTGGACAAACGAGATTTTTACTGTGGAAGCGGTGCGTCCAACTGTACCGACTACGTATCACCTAAAGGATTACCGCAACAACATGCTTCAAGGAAGCTTTTACGGAAAAGAACTGCTCAAGACCAGACACGGAGACGTATACCTGGTGGAAAAGGTGTTGAGGAAAAAGGGTAACAAAGTGCTGGTTAAGTGGCTTGGCTTTGATGGTACTCACAATTCGTGGATAAATAAAAGTGAACTTGTGTGAATTACTCAGTTTGAGCTTAGACATTAACATGATGACAGAAATTTAAGACACATATACGATGATCATGTAAATACTGACATGTCTTATGGGAGATTCAAAGAGTTGTGTGCCACCGCATGGAACAGTGGTAAGAACAAATTTGTTGTAGTGGACAAAGAACGTAACATTGACGATGGTAGATACCGCGTCGGACTCGACGAGTTTGTCAAAGTTTTACAACGCCATGCTGAAGGTTAGTTTTAGCCAACCTCTCGTGAAAAGAGAGTACAATCTACCGATGAATGAGGATCGCAAATCATTATGGCAACAAATGACGTTAGACAGGCTACGTTTTAAAAGGCGAATAGATACGTTGGAAGAAACTATTTTGGGCCCACTCCTTTTGCTGCATATTGCGAAGCAGAAAGACTTGGAAAACAGGAAAACATGAAAACAGAAAAACAGAAAAACAGAAAAACATTAAAACAGTAAAACAGGAAAACAGAAAAACAGAAAAACAGGAAAACAGGAAAACAGGAAAACAGGAAAACAGAAAAACATGAAAACATGAAAACAGGAAAACAGAAAAACAGGAAAACAGAAAAACAGGAAAACATGAAAACAGGAAAACAGGAAAACAGAAAAACAGGAAAACAGGAAAACAGGAAAACAGAAAAACATGAAAACAGGAAAACAGGAAAACAGAAAAACAGAAAAACATGAAAACAGAAAAACAGGAAAACAGAAAAACATGAAAACATAAAAACAGGAAAACAGAAAAACAGGAAAACAGAAAAACATGAAAACAGAAAATAACCTAAGGGGATTCCGTAAGAAGAGGGATGGGGGCACAAGAGTGCAGGAGGTAGCAAATAGAAGAAGGTCGGCTACCACTTTCCGCAGCGGGTAGGGGCTGTGGAATCCCTTAAAAACCAATAAATATTTTGGTTTACAAAAATCTTAATCAGTTATGAATTGGACACAATTCAATCCAGTTATGAATGTGAGAGAAACCATCGCCAAAGAGCTACACGCTCCAGCCAGAAGAACATTTCCCACCAGACCTGTAAACCCGGGTGTTATTACCCCACGCTGATTTAACCCAGATTTTATTAACCCACGTTGTGTTAACCCGGATTTTGCTAACCCACGTTGATTTAACCCGGGCTTTAATAACCCACGTAAGGTTAACCCAGATTCACCTGCATTGCTATAACCCGAGTTAGCCCAACCCAGACTATAAATAGAGTTGTTTATGGAAGGGAGTAGGAAAAAGAATAAATTGCTTCCCCCCACCACACACCTAGTTGAGGTTTTATATATATATATATATAGGAGTTGTACACATACACCTAGTCACTCTGATTTGAAGACTCGCACAGAAAACACCATTACAATGAACACAGACTTGAGAATAATTATGTTTCAAATTAGATTGTTAAGACCAGTATGGTGTTCCAGTGATGAGGAGAATCTTTCAGAAATGAGTCAAATTGCAGAAAAAGTGGAGGAATTAAAATTTAAAAAGAAATTTACAGTTGAAAAAAGTTTTGGAGTACATTTTACTGAATGTATATTTGTCAAACAAATTTGGAGAATTCCATCCGAATGTCATTGTTCCGAAATCAAGCTTTCTGAAGAAAGATTTATAAGACTTTTTAAAAGCTTGTTTTGGAAACCTAGTGAACGGGACACTTACAACAGACTGCTTGATATGCTGTATGGAGTGGATGACAACACATTACCGGAGATGGAATATCCAGTAGTAGATCTCACAGCTCCGTTAATTGAAGAAACAGAGATAAACTGAAGGAGAGTAGTCAACACTGCGGTTTAGTTTTAAGATTTACTTTTGTAACATATGTATTTGTAAAATATTTATTTGTAAATAAAGTTGAAAAAAAGAAAAAAGAAAAAAGAGAGAGAAAAACTTCTTGCACAGAACAATTTCTGGAAATAGAAATTGTTCTGTGCAAGAAGTTTTTTTAAAAACACTCCTCGTGACCTTGAAATCTGTGACGTAATACTAAAGTGCGGGAGCTGACGTCATCACCTATTATATCTGTTCCTTAATTTTTAAATAAAACGTGTATTGCGGGTTGTCTAGTGTGTTAAGTAGGGATTTGAGGATACTTAATGATTGGGTATTTTTAACGGAAGTATAGGTAGGTAACGATGTATGTTAAAGGAAGCCGTAGATGAGTACATGAAGGTAAGAGCGATGTTAACTGTGTATTAAACATTCAGAACAATTAAATTCAAAATTAATTTAAATAGGTAGGCTAACAGTACGTGTGAGAAAGATTACGTGTGAGGGAGGCAACCAATCAGAGCGTAGCATTTGGGTGTGCGCCAGACCGGTAGCCGACGGGTGAAGAGCGTACGAAGGTAGCCGACAGTCGCCTGAAGTACATGTATAAAAGACCACCATCTTTTTACATTTTATATAGTATAACGGAGGAAAGGTTAGGTTAGGAGTGTATTTTATATAGTATAACAAGGGAAAGGCTGTCATCTTTGATCTGGTCTCGTGACCGCTCTCGACCAAACAGAGGGCAGAAAAGTGAGGATGATTCGCCCATATATATTATCTAATAACAGGAAAACAGAAAAACAGAAAAACATGAAAACAGAAAAACATAAAAACAGAAAAACAGGAAAACAGGAAAACAGAAAAACAGGAAAAACAGGAAAACAGGAAAACAGGAAAACAGAAAAACAGGAAAACAGAAAAACATGAAAACAGAAAAACAGGAAAACAGAAAACAGAAAAACAGAAAAACAGAAAAACAGAAAAACAGAAAAACAGAAAAACAGAAAAACAGAAAAACAGGAAAACAGGAAAACATAAAAACATAAAAACAGAAAAACAGGAAAACATAAAAACATAAAAACCGAAAATAACCAGAGGGGATTCCGTAAGAAGATGGATGAGAGCACAAGAGTGCAGGAGGTAGCAAATAGAAGAAGCAGGTCGGCTTTAGCGTCAGAGACGCATTCACTTTCCGCAGCGGGGAAAGGAATGCGCGTCAAAGTCTGTCCCATAGAGTATAGATTTACTATAGAGTATAAGAGAAAAAAATGCATTTTATATAGTAAAACAAGGCTAATAGTGTATTTTATATAGTATAACAAGGGAATGAAGGTTCCCGACAATCTCCGGAAACCCCCGAAGGTATTCTCCGAAACAATCAATAACGCTTGGATCCGGCAGGTGGTCACCGCCGTCAAAACATTTTAAATAAACTTTTAATATATTTAAAAATTATTTTTAAATGTGTTTGTTACAAATATTTATATTTAATTAATAAAAAAAATTGCAAATAATATTTTTAATATTTATTATTCAAAATTTAATTTTTATTATTTATAATTTTGATTATTAATAATAATCACTTATCTGTTTTTCTAAAATGTATTATTGATTAAAAAATTCTAATCATTGCTATATTGTTTGACTCTACTAGGATTATTACACTCTCAATTAATAGTTTTCGAAGCATATTACTATTTTGAATTCTATTGTTGTTACTTTCAGTGTATTATTTTAAGTCAATGTTTAAATTAAACTAAAGGAATTAATACACTCCAACATAATACAACATCCAGTTTAAAAACAAATACTTTAAAATATTATTATTAAAAAAAAAAAACGTGTTTTATAGATAGTATTATTGAAAAATAAAAAGTATTTTAAAACTGTACAACATTTGGTTCGCAAACAGCTGTTTTTAGTAGTCCGTTACCTTGATGGCGAACAGATGTTTGAAATAGCCCGCTTTCAGTTTGAATTTTAATAAATGACGATCAGTGTGCAAATAACTGTAATTATACATTCACCCTCTTGTTGAATTTAAAATTTGTTTTCTACTAACTGTCTTTTGTAAATTAATTTTAAACTCAACTTCTTTTAGCAAAGAACATCTGTCTCTTCCTTTCCTAAATTTTTGTTTTACAAAATTATTTTGACGAATGAAGTAATAAATAGAGCCCACATGTCTTTACGGTTATCTAGTCCTTTCCATTCCCTTGTAGAGGTCACTATACCGTATTGCATCTTGTTCTTTGTGCATGCATTAAACACTAACCTTTGGTGTAGTAGTATTTATTTCTTCTTAGATCTTTTCTAAAATAACATTCTTTTATTCAAGCAGAGTTTTATTATTAAATATGTTTTTTTCAGGATATTTTACAAAAGTGTATATCTAAGTATAGAAAATTTATTTAACAAAAGTTGTTTTATTGAATAAGACATTGATGGTATCTGTGGAAATTTAACTCACATGAATTGAGAATTTTTCCCGTCCTCAAAAACTTTTTAAAACACCTTGAGTTAAATAAATTAGTTTATTTTGATATATACCTTTTATTATATATTAATAAAAATGTATTTTTCAGGAGCACAGTTTTATTATTAATTTTGTTCATTTTCTCTTTCGTATTAATCAAATTGAACAAAATCGAAGAAGGCAGCAAGAAACTTTATTATCTAATGAACGGAGAATTCAAGAAGCATTGGCATTAAGAAGAAAGAACCATCCATCTTAGTAAAAAAAAAAAAATTTACTTTTAAGAACTTCTTTTTTATTTTTAATTTGTAATAAAAACAAAATTATTTGTATTTAACAAAACATTTTAAATAAACTTTTAATATATTTAAAAATTATTTTTAAATGTGGTTGTTACAAATATTTATATTTAATTAATAAAAAAAATTGCAAATAATATTTTTAATATTTATTATTCAAAATTTAATTTTTATTATTTATAATTTTGATTATTAATAATAAAAAAGAATTTAGAAATACATGTTAAATTTTAAATAAACTTTTAATATATTTAAAAATTATTTTTAAATGTCAAAATCAAAGTCAATCAAAATTAAATCAAAATTAATCAAAGCCCATTAAAAATCAATCAAAATTAAATCAAAATCAATCAAAGCCCATTAAAAATCAATCAAAATCAATCAAAATCAAATCAAAGCTCATTAAAAATCAATCAAAATTAAATCAAAATCAATCAAAGCCCATTAAAAATCAATCAAAATCAATCAAAATCAAATCAAAGCTCATTAAAAATCAATCAAAATCAATCAAAATCAATCAAAGCCCATTAAAAATCAATCAAAATCAATCAAAATCAAATCAAAGCTCATTAAAAATCAATCAAAATCAATCAAAATCAAATCAAAGTCCCCCCACCCCCGACCTGCTCATGGGACGAAAACTCCTCATGGGACGGCGTGAACTTCCCACTTACCCTCTACTGATGGAAGAGTGATGGATACCAGACTCAAACAGTTGGTCTCCAGTGGGGTTTGGCCAACAATAAACGACTGCAACTACAATATCCAGGCTGGCTCGTAACTCACGCTGCAGTCAGTCGTTAATGCAGGTGAATGCAGCTGGACGCCATTTTGTTTCTTTTATAACCTTGTGTATATATCCTTTAAGATTGCTTTTAATGATGGCATAATATAGTTTGACCCTACAGTATATATAATGATCATGCATAAGTTTTTGACCCTGAATGTTGTCATGAGATTATATCTTACGTACTTTATATAGTATGTCCAACCAAATGAGACCAGCCGGTTGTTTAAATTGTATGCCATATTTAAGGTGCTATTTGCATGAGTTATTACATTATATAATGTGTATTTCATGGTTATTATGTCGAAGCTCTGAGAATTGCTCATAGACAAATAATTTGTGGATTGGTACAAACAAACGGTTGATTATATTTGTCCAATAAAAATATGTTAAGAACTGCTTGCGTAGCATTTAATTAACACATGTTTGTACATACTTGGCAAATAAAATATTTTTGTATTGTGTACGTAAGTTTTAAGTTCAGCCACAGAGGAAAAGAAACAAAGGTCGCTTTCTTATGGCCGTAGCGAACGCCTTACGCCTAAGCGGCAGTTTAGATTTCAACCTGTGTAAATCTGTATACTTCTGTAGTAATAATTACTACGTTTATCCTTGAGGATTTGGGAGAAATAAGGAAGGGATTGATGCGATGCTGGTCCTGTGATTGCATGGCAAACTGGAGGAATAACTACTCAGGCACTATTGGATGCAACCTCTGTTTCGTTTTTCTCTATGGTTCTGATTTTGTTGCATATAAGACATTAATGTACTGTGTTTGTAAGGTTAATGTTTTTGGGTGTTTTATGTGAGACTCATTTGAAGAAAAGCTTTTATAAGAGATTTTCTAGAACAGTATTGCCACATTCTTAATCTACATTCATGTACAGATTTGTAGCCCTGATTAACAGATGGAGAAAAATATTTAGTTTCTTCTTCAGTTAATTAGTAAGTCTCAAAATATACATATTTCTAATTACGCCCTCCAAACAATCTGTCCAACATGAAAAAAAGTCCGTCGCACGACCAATTGACCATAGAACCAGCACCGTGCTTCAGCATGTTATTCCATTTATAATTTTATTGTAACGTGTGAAGTGAAGTTTGTGAACTAATTGTGTTCTACTAGTAAACTCCAGGAGAACTGATGGTGGATTATTTGTTCTGAAACGCGTTGTCTAGTTTTTCCACCTTGGACGGATGTCTTAATAGTTGATAAATTTGATTATCGCTGAAGAGGCGTCAAAAATTTGTATCTGGCTGGGTTGAATAGTATGTCCTCGGACGAATAGTCTATGGGGAATGGTAGAATTTGGTTAAAAAGGAGATCGAGCGCCAAAAATCTGTCTGGGGCTAAAATGGCTGAATTTAATATTAATATATATATATACGAGCGGCTTGTGTAACGTTTCCTCTTTGTGTTAAATATACTCGTTTTCACGTATGATTTGAATTAAGAATTCAACTGTGTAATAATTAGGTATTAGATGTTTATTGTTATTGGTTAACAATATATCTTTTGTGTGTTTATTTTTTAACGTGGTCCGTGTAATTACTCATTGTTTATGTTCCCTAATTAGCTCGTTAGTACCATGAAATAGTTTTCAAATAATGCTACATTTTTGTTTTGAAAAACAAACGTGTATAAATCGGTTTCAATATATGTCGCAATGCAAGTTAGGTCATTTACAGGCGTAGACATGTCGCTTGTTATGTTTTACGGTGCTGAACAAAATCCGGTCGTAAACCCAAACCGGGGCCTTATAGATTCAGTTTCCTTACCTCGGGTGACACAATACTGATTTACTGTTTAAGCCGGTGGTGGAGTATTTTTTTATCGTCCAAGCGCAAATGTCATGGCCATTGAATATAGAGAGGCCGATCTAAATTTATTACCAGTACTTACCGCTCCTCAAATATTGTGCTGGTTAAATATCTGTTGTAAACTGGTATTTATATAAACCGTCGAAAACATTATCAACATGTGATGTTAGTCTAAGTTAACATTATATGTTGAGATTGTTTGTCTCTGGAAAGCGCACTCTGCGACTCGCTGATGCAGATTGCCCCTGCGGAGGTGAAAGCGCCTGATGGAACAGATTGACCTCATCTACGACTTTGATCTGCAGACAGACCGGGCGCCTAGGGACGGTGGAGCACATCTCCGTGTGAAAGGGGCCAAGGAAGCAGCTACTTGGGAAGTCTTGGAAATTCTAGGCAATAGGATCTATGCACCGACATGGCGTCCGCTCAGTGGTTGCAATTATCGTGGACACTACTAGTGGAGTTTTGGGTGTCCATGTTTGGTCATAGTCATTGTCCGGACTTGTAGGGGAGAGCTGAGTATCGGGCTTGTCAACTAGCTGAAAATCAGACCAATACTACGTTGTTCGGATTCCACGTAAAGCTATGGTCCTTTAGTTGACCTGGCTGTTGGGCAATTAGTAAAGGGCTCTGTCTGAGCATAAGTTGGACTCAGTTAGTAACAAGACTACACAAGTCATCCACACTGATCCTAAACTCATATAAATAATTCATATTCGCTTTAAAATATGCTAAAAATTTGTCGGCTTGTCATATCTGAAAAAAATATATCGTTGGATCAGCACGTTTACAAGACGTAATTTTTTAGAGAAACCAAGTATTAGATTTACATTTGTTTTGTATTACTATAATTTTTAATTTACCATACATTGAAGTTGATAGAGTACAATAAAGACTAAAAGTGTTGGTTTTTTA